>APFE030833567.1:0-87181 GCA_000404065.3 Pinus taeda
AATGATGAATACATCCCTTGTTAAGAGATATTATTGAATAATGTAAACAATGTCAGTCTTCATAATTGTATTTGTCAAAATATATTTTATTATTAAAGAAATTGACTTATTAAAGCATGGGTTTCAAGCTTGGGTCAATGTTTTCTGGGTCAAAGCCTCCATTGAAGGCTTCTAGGTTTTGTCTTAAGATAATAGATTCATTATCAATTTTATTATACCCTTATTGGGATTTTGTATCATTTAAAAAGAATTATTTTTTAGTCAAAAAGGTCATTTGTCACCTCCACAGCAAGTCGGCCATGTCCCCATGAAGTCAGCCTACATTAGGGCCATTCAAACTAGCATAAAGGCTATATATAGAGAGAGGAAACTCAAATTATTTGACACACTCACTCAACAAATTCGATCTACAAGAGAAAGAGGCTGGAAAGAAGAGTGAAGTTGCAGAAGAAGGAAGAAGTTGGGAAGACTAAAACTCGAGTTCTTGGGCATATCCCTCACACGTGCGAAGTGTTGAAATTTGTAACTAGGTTCAGTCTTCATTAATTTATTTGATATGTACTTATCAAAATAATGAAGAAAATATTATTATTATTATGACTTATTAAAGCATGGGTTGCATGCTTAGGTCATCATGTTTTAGGTCAAAGTCCCCATTGAGGACTTCTAGGATTTATTTTGAGTCATTAGAGTCATTGTACATTTAAGGAGACCGTTCTTAGTCTTTCGGTTCATGTAAAAAGAATTATTTTTGAGTCAAAAATGAATTTATTCTCCTCCTCACCAAGTCAGACTCAAGACAAGTATTTCAACCTCATAGAAGGGTTATAAATACAAGGAGTTTGAATTCTTTTGGAGTATCTTATTCTCTCTCGCATAAGTTTGATCTTTGAAGTTTGAAGTTGGGAAGTGTGAAATTGTCTAAGGGCTAGAAAAGAAGTTGGAAAGGAGTGTGAGTTTCTGGAGAAATATAGAGAGCCTCAAGATCAAAATTTTGGGAAAATTCTCACTCCATTCTAAGGTGTATCAAGGGAGATCAAAGTCTTCCAAATTTGGTTGAAGTTGTTGTTGTTACATCTTCTGGGTTGAAGATGCTATTGGTTCGAATTTGTTGTTGATGTTTTAGGTCAAAGTTGCTTGTGAAGGGTTGACATATGCAAGAAGGATTGATGGATGACTTGGTGTGGAAGGAATATCTATCTGGGTCTACAGCCTTGGATTATCTTGAGAAACTATTGAAGGAAGAATTGTTGACTAGGTTTTCCCCTAAGATAGGGGTTTTGACCCAACTATTTGCCTACATCTGTTGTCCTTGTGTTATTGTTTTGGTAATTTCTTGATGAACTAAAATATAAATAAAAACATAAATATAAAAGAATCACAAGTAATTATCTCTATAAGAAACTCTTTTTTTCTTTTTGATTTTCTAACATGGTATCAGAGCTGAGGTGAAGGAAGAAAAAGGTGGTCTTGAGTATCCACCATAAGTAATCTAAAAGATTGATCTACGGATCATATAAGGAGCTCTTAGAAGATAATAAGCTCATCATCTTCAGGGACAATGTCTAACACATTAAATAGTGATAACAAGTTGGAAGGAGCATCAAACTAAAGATCTTGGAAGAAGACGATTGATCTCATTCTTGAAAAGAAAAAAGTCTTGGATGTGGTCAGAGGAAAGGCGAAGAAACCTACCGAAGGATCCAGTGATGCAGACAAGGTGAAGTATAGGGAATTGGAAATATTGGCTATTACTCTGATGGTAGAAAGCATTAAATAAAATCTTGTCCCATATATCTCCAATAGAGACCATGTTCAGGAAATGTATGAAGCATTGATAAACTTATTCACTATCAAGAACATAAACCGAGTAGAAAGCTTGAAGAATGAGTTAAGTAATAAAAATATGACAAAGGATGATATTGTGGCTTCCTTCTTTGTAAGGATATAAAGGATTAGAGATGAAATTCAAGCCATGGATGAAATAGTACCAGAAAAGGAGTTAGTAATCACTACATTGTTGGGACTACCACCTACTTGGATCCATTTTGCTTCAAGTCTCAATAGTTGGGAAGGGGCTCCCACCTTTGAACAACTATGGAATGTATGCACCCAAGAAGATATGAGGATTTCATTAGTATCCAAAAACAAAGAAGGAATTGTGTCAAATGCTTACTCTGCCTCCCATAAGAAAGGACACTCCAAGAAGTCAAGAGGACCACGAAAGAAGGTTGACATGTCCAAGATAGAATGCTACCAATGTCACAAGATGGGTCACTACAAAAGTGATTGCCCTGATAATCTGAAGAACAAGAAGAGAAACAAGGATCAAGTCAATGTAGCTAAAGAAGGATCCCCAAACAAGACTAAGCCCAAATAATTAGATTTAAGGGACTTACACTACCAAAGTCCTTTGATCTAATCTTTTTTATTATTATTTATTTTACTTTTACTTTAATTTTTCGGTTTAACATATTTTTAAAAAACATTTTTTTTATTTTGTTCTTAAGCTTATAGGTATCCCTTAAGCTTGGAAGGAGCCCTCATCAACCTCCAAATATAAGTATCCTATTACCATTTTCATTTTCTAGTTTTCCTTACTTATCTGGTTTTGTTTGCATAAAATGCTAATCACATGTTTCCTCTTATTTTCTTTGTCTATAAAAACTTGTTAAAGACTTAAGGAAGAAGGTTTCACAAAACAAAGCATTGGAAGTACAAGGTTTGTTAAGAGATATGTGGTATTAAGGAATTTAGACTTCTGTGATCCATAACATTGTTTAGAGAATCTTCGGCAAAATCACATAAATACTCTTTTGTCGACGCATTTCGAACCAACCAGTGTGGTTCATCGTCAGGACAAGTTGAAGAACCAATCCAGCATAGCTTGTTAAATAGTAAGTGCAGAGACTCCAACGGCTATATTGCCAACGGCTAATTTTGACCTAATGACCCGAGTCAAACCAAAATATTCTTGATATATTTAATTACTATTATTCTTAGAAATTAGTTAAAATAGGTAAATAAAAGAATTTATTTGTTAATTTTACTAAATGTACTTGTTTATTAATTCATGTATATATAAATAACTAATTCACACTAAATTAATATTCTTGGTACATCATATATTTATTTAATAATAATCCTATTTATCATTTACTATAATGGTCCATTTGAAATTTAATTTAATAATTTATATTTATTTAAATAATCGTATATATTATAATTATTATCCAATAATATTCTAATAATACCCAGTCAAACAAATAATAATCTTGTTATATTTAAAAACTATTATTCTTAGAACTTAGTTAAATTAGATAAATTATAACATTTGTTAATTTAACTAAATGAACTTGTTTATTAATAAATGTATATACATATACAACAAACGAATCAATTCAAACTAAATTAATATTATTTATTTAATACTAATTAAATCTAATGGTCCATTTTAAATTAAATTCATAAATTATATCTTCTATCAAGATATGATTTTATAATTAATTTAATAATTTATATTTATTCGATAATCTATATTTGTTTAATCATTTACTATTCTAATAATACTCTTAAATTACCCGTGTAATTAGGGGAATATGTTGTTACAAATTTTTTATTCATTTTTAATATTTATCAAATGTATATGAAATTAGGTGAAGATACTAGTAGTATGTTAGGATCTCTCTCTTTTGGTATACTCATTTATTTAATAATTATATTTCAATTCTAAAGGTTCATTAGTAAATACATATATAATGCAATTATGAAAACCAAAACCTAATAAGCCAATCAGAATATTATTATTTAATTATAATATTCTGTATTTAATGTAACCAATAATAACATAATTGAAACAAGGTTAATACATTTATTAGCTCGAAATTAATAACCTATTAATAACTCATACAACATATAATAATAGGACTAAACCATACTAATACTGTAGGAAAAAAGACCAACCACCGAAAACAACTCTTAAGGAGAGGGAAAAAGAAACCTTAAGATCTAAAAAAAGGGGCTTGAGGAGGCTAGGAAGACAGGGCTGGGACCCAGCAACTACTAATCTTCCAGCCATCATCCCTATTAAGATTAATCAGCCTTTTTTCAATCTCCAGGGCCTCTCTAAATTTGCGATGGTGAAACTGCGTAACTTTAGCAATGACTTGAGCATCTTCAATACAGACATGATGCATCGTCTTCCCGACATGTTCAACGAGGGCTAAGGATTTGGTCCTACCATGCCTTAAGTCAACCGAATGCTCACTAATCCTTTGATTAATAGAGCGACCCGTCTCACCAATATATGGTGTCCCACAGGAACACGGAATGACATAGACGCCCTTCATGTCTTTAGGGTCAATAGGATCCTTAACAGACCTGAGGGAGCCACAGATAGTATTGAGAGGTCTAAAAGTTAAGGGCACATCGTACTTCCTCAGAATCCTCGCAATCCTATCAGTGGTCCCTTGGATGTAAGGCAAGTTAACACCCATGATATGTTTTGAATTACAAGTTTTTATTTCTCCATATTTATTCTTGATAAGCCATTACTAACATTCTTATGTCTAGCTTTCCTAAATCTCAAAAGATTCTTGTTTGGGCAATTCATCATTAGATAAATCCACCCTCCTCATATCTCTGATTACTTGCTCTTGTGAAACCCTAGAAAGGTTCATTATGAAAACCCTAACTTAAGGGTATGGCAATGATTATGTGTGAAACCATAATCTGCTTGGGGTTATTTTCAAATAAAATGTTTGATGTTTTGATGAAGTCTAACATAACTAACAAATGCTTTGATCATGTCTTGTTTGAGGTTTTGATATGGTTATGGAAACCCTAACTTGTTAGGGTTTAATGGTAATGACTGAAATATCAAACCTTGAAGTATTGGTAAATTAGGGTTTGCTATATATTGTTGACACCTAATCCTTGTGATTGGGTGAATTATTGTAAATAGATAGATAGGAAATATGAACAGTCATCGGGATTGAACAGTCCCTCCCTCATGTATATAATGAGGACCTACCTGATGGAATAATACAGTCAATTTATTTCTGCCCTATGGAGTTACTGCCTGGCCTGACATGGTACCAGAGCCAACTCTTTTTAGCCTTTGTATTCCTTGTAACTCCCTATCTTCTCTCCATATAGTTGAGCAACTCCTCCATAAAATTAGTTGCTTCTGACATGGTAGCTGCCCCACTGCCCATACTGCCCATACTGCTCCACTATCCAGCGCTGTCCATCCTGTCTGACTGTTCATAAACGTTTAAAAAACAAATGGGCGCTGTACTGACATAAGATAAGGATTGTCCTGTAAAGAGGGCGTTATTACACCTGCCGCCTCCATTGCATGAATTGCTTCACCGCTCTCCACCAGAACCTATTCTGATTACTCACTATTCTGGTTTCAAGTCTTGGTTTGTTCAATTTCAAAGTTTCCTGCAGTATTGGCGTGCTGCTGTATAGAAACGTATTTTGTTTCTTGATTCTTTTCATGAAAGTCTTGGTTTCATTTGCATTCTTTTATATACGATTTTTAACGCTGCCTGAGACTTAAGGAACGCTCGCAAACTCCATTCCACCATGTCCATGACGATATAAATCTCGTTAAAATTTTAGAAACAGTTCCGGGGCTCTGAATGGCGCAGTAGCCACAAACGTGGTCATTTCGGGTGCTCTTCTCCTTGCAAGCCGAAAGTCACATAATTTTGTTCTCGTGGTGTCAAAAACGTTGGCCTGAACGCAAGCGTTTTGAGTCGAGATTTTTACGGTGAGAGCTGGTTATTTATTCATCTTCATCGCCGTACGAGCTGAATATAAGTCGAATGATCCTTTTTGTGGTTGTCATATGTTAATTGAGTTTTGAAGAAGTCGAAAGGGTATCGAGATCGTGGAATGATTCCCAAATTGTGATGTCGTTGCTACTCCAACTTTGTAGATCTCACAGTTGATGCCGTTGCTGCTCCAACTTTGTAGAGCTCGCGGTGAATGATTGATTATTGACTGTGATATGAATTAAACAATCAAAATCATTTCCCACAGATAGCATCGCAGTGCTTTCTTTGGTATATTTAATATCATTTTTTTTCTTTGGTATATATATATATATATATATATATTATATATCAATGTTATATATATATAAAGGATTCCAAGCCACTATTTTTGGTATATAAAACCACTGACATTTATGGGATTTATATGAGATGGATTTATGTGGGTCACATGGTGGATTTGAAATATTTTGAGAATGCCCTTTTGAGTACAATTTTATTGTATATGGCAGAAGTATTTTTCTATCAGCAAAAGTATTTTTTTTACAGAATGCATTCAATCATATCCATGGTGGGAATAGTTCTCACTAGCAAGGAGAACTATTTTGAATGGTCCCAGATGATAAAACACACCCTCATTTTCAATGAGTTGTGGAAAGGAGTGTGTGTCGGAGAAGGATACAATGACCTAGTACAACCTACCTCAGACAAAGAGCTCGTCATTTGGGAAAACAAGAACAACAAAGCTTATGCGTTAATCCCAACATCTGTAAATGAAGAGGTGAGTCGCTATATTTCGTCATATTCAACTGCCTTTGAAGCCTTACAAAAGCTGAAAGAACTCTATGACTCACATTCTACACTTGAAGTTGTCTAACTCATGATTAAACTCTTCACTCTTGAACTGCAAAATACTGATCCTCTTGCTCTTGCATCTGAAGTAAAGTCTACAATGCATGATATCAAATCTACTAAGGTTGAATTGGATATTCCTCTTATTGCTTTTCTCAAGGAACTTTATCCTACTTACTCCAATTATCTTGAGTCATTGCAAGCAAATGGAAATCTCAAAGATATAACCTTTGACTCTCTTGTGAAAAATTTTGCTGAAAGAGAGAAAGCTTTTGGAAAGAAGATAGCCACTGAATCTTCTGAAGAGACTGTGTTCCTTGCTCATAAAGAAAAGCATTCTTCTCAAGATTCTACAAGAGGAAGAGTTGGACGAAGAGGAAGAGGAAGATATTTCAGAGGCAGGGGGGGCAGACATTCTCAAGGAGATAAGGCAAATTTGCACTGTATTCACTACAAAAGAAATGGATCACATGATGCCTCTACATGCAAGCTAGCATGGGACAAAATTGAGCAGAAAAGAAACCAATAGAAAGTTAAAATTGATGATACAGACAAAGTTAAAGCACCTGAATCCGCTCACTATGTTGAGGCACAATGTAACATTGGAGTAAATGAAGATTTGTTTAATGCTTCACTTGCTTCCTGGAAAAATGATTGGTTGCTTGATTCAGGAGCAACCTGTCACATGACTCATAGAAAAGATTTTTTTGAAGATTTCACTGACAATATTGATGGAGCAGTATACTTTGCAGATCAGTCAAAAATCAAGCCATCAGGGCTTGGCACAATCAGGCTTAAACTGCCTGGTCTTCCAGACTTTCTTCCGGATCATGTTCTATATCTCCCACAGCTCAAGAGAAACTTGTTGTCCTTGGTCCACATCCGCCAACAAGGTAACTCCATTCATATGTTTGATGGCAAGCTTGAGGTAAGAAAAGCATCTGATCACTCACTTGTCATGAGGGAATAGAAGAAGAAAGGCTTTCAAACTGCAAGGAACATCTGCTCATGCACAACATTTCTCATATATTTCTCATCATGAAGAAGGTACACTCCCATCAAGTTTATTATGGCATGCTAGATTTGGACATTTAAACTATGACAGTCTCCGCCTATTGAAGAAAAATGGTGTTGCTGGTTTGCCTACAATTCCTAGAAAACTTAAGCAATGTGATGCTTGCATTCTAGGAAAGCATAGCAAACAGTCCTTTCATGACTCACATTCAAGAGCACATAGGAAGCTTGAACTTATTCATTCAGATTTATGTGGTCCAATGCCTGTTCCTTCTGCAAATGGAAATAAATATATCATGACATTTATTGATGACTACACCAGAATGTGTTGGGTTTATTTATTGAAAAACAAATCTGATGCTTTTCAAACATTCAAGAATTTTCATAAATGGATTGAAAATGATGCACAATCTCATATTGGGTCTATTCACCCTGATAATGGAAAATAACACACATCAAATGAATTTTGAAAACTATCTTCGCCAACATGGGATCAAACATCAAACAATTGTGCCTTACAATCCCCAACAGAATGGTGTAGCTGAAAGAATGAATAGGACAATCTTAAATATGGTACGATCCATGCTTTTCGTAAAAAATGTAAAGATAATGTTTTAGGCTAATGCTGTTCTATGTGTTGCATATATAAAGAATAGATGTCCATCTAATGCTATAAGAAACAAGACTCCTTATGAAATGTGGTATGGACATGTTCCTTCGGTAAAACATCTCAGGGTCTTTGGTTCCACGTGTTATGCTTTGATACCAAAGGTACATAGAAATAAACTTGGTGCTAGAAGTCATAAGTGTATCTTCCTAGGTTATTCAAACACCTCCAAAGCGTACCACCTCTATGATGAAGTAAATAAGAAGTTTTTTGTATCTAGAGATGTAATTTTCCTTGAGTCATCCAAAACTGACAATGTTGTTGAGCAACAACTTGATCGCTTGGATAGATTCACAAAAGCAAAATCATTTCAAGAATTTGATAATTAGATTCCACATATTGAAGGGGGGGATTCCTATACTAGATCAACATGTGGAATATTCTTCTGAAGAACACTCTTCCCCGCATGAAACTCCAACAACGGATGATGCTTTAAGTGATGTAATTGATAGAATTGGGAGACTCAATCTTGATTCAGTCCCAACTCAATCAACGGAGCAGCCTGGACAATTTGAGAAAGGTCCCCCAAAGTGGCTGACAAAGACACTTGAAAGTGTTCATATTGAAGAAGTTGGAAAGACAGGAACCAGAAATTCAAACCGGAAAAACGAAGGTGATGTAGATGACTCTAATTCACCTGTTGATATGGATGTTTCTTATGATTGTGAATTGAACTTGTCTACAGATTTTGAACCAACTTCCTTCAAAGAAGCTGATTCTCATGATGAATGGAAAGAAGCGATGCAAAAGGAGTATGATGCCCTCATAAAGAACGACACTTGGAAGCTAGTTGATCCTCCATTTGGAACCAAACCAATTGGCTACAAGTGGGTCTATAAGAACAAGTATAAAGTTGATGGCTCACTTGACAAGCACAAAGCTAGGCTTGTGGCAAAAGGTTTTGCACATAAGGAAGGGGTCGATTATGAGGATACTTTTTCCCCCACAACAAAATGGGCTACCATCCAGACAGTCTTTGCACTAGCAGCTTAGAACGGTTGGAAATTCCATCAAATGGATGTAAAAATTGCTTTCTTCAATGGAGATCTAAAAGAGAATGTTTTTATGTCCCAGCCTGAAGGTTTTGCTGTGAAAGGACATGAACATAAGTATACAAACTTGTGAAGTCCTTGTATGGCCTCAAACAAGCACCGCGAGCCTGATACGAAAAACTAACTGAGCATCTTCTGAAACTCAATTTCAAACATTTTGATCTTGATGATGCAACTTTATTTGTCAAGAAAGTTGGAAAAACAAGTGTATATCTTGTGGTATATGTAGATGATCTTTTGATGACAGGGAACAATGAAAGCTACATTGCATCCATAAAGAAGGAATTGGGGAAAAGTTTTGAAATGACTGATTTGGGCTATGTTCACTACTATCTTGGCATTGAAGTAACCCAACATCCAAAGTCCATATTTATTTCTCAAAAGAAATACATTGGAGATATGTTGAATAGGTTTGGCATGACAAAGTGCAATCCTCTTACTACTCCAATGGAACAAAACTTAAGGCTCACATCTATTGAAGGAAAGGAATTTGAGGATGCAACAAAGTATAGACAACTTGTACGAAGTCTCAACTACCTAACTACTACTAGACCAGACATTTCATTTGTTGTTGGAATCCTCTCCAGGTTTATGCAAAAGCCTTGTGAGGGACATTGGTCTGCTGCAAAAAAAGCTCTAAGATACTTGAAGGGAACTCAAGACTTTGGAATCAAGTATACACAGGTGGACGACTTCATCTTGATTGGATACTCTGATTCAAACTTCGATGGAGACAAAGAAACTAGGGTATCTACTTCAGGATATGCTATGAGTCTTGGATCAGGAGCTGTCTCCTGGAGATCACACAAACAATCAGTTCCAGCAGATTCCACAACAGAAGCAGAAAATGTGGCAGCAGCTGAAGCAACAAAAGAAATTGTGTGGCTCAGGAAAATTCTTGAAGATTTGCAGGTAAAACAAGTACAATCAACTCCACTCATGATTGACAATACCTCTGCAATAAAGTTGGCCAAGAACCCAGAGTTCCATGATCAAACGAAACACATCAATACTAAATATCATCTGATTCAACATCATGTTGAGGCCAAAACAATCCATCTCCGTCATTGTTCCACAAATGAGCAAATTACAGACATATTCACCAAACCGCTTGGAAGGGAAAAACTTGAACGATTCAGAATGATGCTTGGACTCACCAACATCCCTTCAGATTAAGGGGGGGAATGTTGACACCTAATCCTTGTGATTGGGTGAACTATTGTAAATAGATAGATAGGAAATATGAACAGTCATCGGGAGATGAACTGAACAGTCTCTCCCTCATGTATATAATGAGGACCTACCTGATGGAATAATACAGTCAATTTATTTATGCCCTATGGAGTTACTGCCTGGCCTAACATATATTTTTTTGAAAGCCTAAATCATTAGGGTTGGTAGAATGTATAAGAAAGACCCTTATAAAGTCTTAGAAATGATTTCCTTGGGATGTGTGTGTTTGTCATATCAAACCCTAGTATGATCAAGTTTGTTATATGTCTAACTCTTATTGAAATTTGTAGTTGGGTTTGACTAACACATGGTGTATGCTTGTGCATGATGATGGAACCCTAGAAATGTGAGTTGACCTAATTTTTGATGATAATGAGTCCTAGGATTTGGAATTAAGTCTTAGTCGAATTTTTTTCCTCTAGGATGATGGTATTTGTGAATTATAGGGTTTTGGAGTTAAGCCTTAGTAGCAGTAAAAATATCTGATGTATGATGACAATGTGATAATTTGAGATTTGTGTAAGATTGTTTTAATATGAGTCTTAGTTATGATTGATGTTTAATTGTTTGAGAAAATATAGGGTTTGCAACAAATCCTAGTAGAACCTAGTCATGTTATTGATTGAGTTGTGATTGGTTTTGATTGTCAAATCTCATATATAAAATATAAGGTTTGTATGAAACCCTAGTGGGAAGTCTAACATATGAATTCTGAAAGTTATTAAATACTTTGTAGATCTATATTTGTTTGAATTGTTTCTAGGGTTTGCTATATGTTGTAGTAAGGTATGTCATACCTTTGGAAGAAACATTGAAACCCTACATGTAATGAAAGTTGTTATGAAGTAGTCTAGGATTTTTGACAAATTCCCTAGCAAGATGTTGAAGACTATGTAGTGTCTCTTGTTTGTAATTAAGTTTGGGTACCTGATATATATAAAGTTGAAATTATTCCATGATTCTGATATGGCTAAATTCATGCTTCTATAGATTTGGTTGTACTTTCTATATAAGTTATGTAGGTACACAATCTTCAAGATGGTAAAGATGTTCATAAATAAAAGTTGATGTGATAAGCATGATGTGAATGGTGATGATAATGATAACCCTGATGAGATGGATGGAAGCCACGAAATATTATCTGATGTCGTAAATAAAAAGTAAAACTCCTTAAGTTAAGACAGAGCCTGGATGAAATCTCCCTAGGTTAAGAGGGAGCTTGAATGAAAGAAATCTCCCTAGATTGAGAAGGAAAGAAGATGAAAGGAATCTCCATAAGATAAGAGGATGGTTGAGAATACTCCTTATACAGGAATGATTAGATCCTCTCTGATTAAGAGGGAGTGACGGATATGGTTCTCTACTTCATGTGACTGGGACTAACAATTGTAAGCTTTATAAGGTCATGAATAAGAGATGAAAATCAGAGAATGTGTTTTGAAGGGTTGTTGAGATAAGAAAAGCCTGATCGATTTGTGAGTTGCTGACATAAGAAAAACCTGATTGATTTGTGAAATATTATGTTGCATGGGAAGTAGCAAAGGAAGCTACATAGTTAAGAAATCTTATGTCAAAGATTCATTGGAAAATCTCTAAGTCCTACTATGAAAATTTGAGTAGAAACATCAAATTGTTTGGAAGACCCTGGAGGTTTGTATTTATGTACATTTGAAAGTTTGTTATTGATTGGGGTTTGTTTTTGTACATGTAAATCTCTCAGAAGTTTGATGGCATGTTTTCACATGCTTAAGTGTTGTCGATTAGTTTGATTGGAGAGATTTGTCACCAATCTGTTTGATCAAGAAGGAATTGTTACCGATTGGACTAATTAGTGTTGAGAAATGGCAACAAGAAATTCCAGTTTAATTTGTCCTTGAATTAAACTGAGAATTAAAATCGAATTCTATTCTCATAGAAACTTGTAAATAGTTAATTAAGTTTACTTAACTTAATTAGCTTAGGAATTTTGATTTGGAAATCTTTCTGTAGTCATGCACATGTTCTCCCTAAGTTTTAGGGGTCCAGTACCAGTTTAAATTGAGTTGGAAATTAGATCACTCAGTTTACTGAGTTAATTTTAGTTAAATTAGTTCCAGACTGTTTGTAGAACTAATAGAGAGTTAACAGTCAGTTGGTGCACTAGTGCGTCCACAAGTGTCACTCTAGTTAACTGAAAATTCCCTCATGAGAAACTCGTGCATGTCGATTCTGAGAAATGCCTGGTTGAGACTAGAGTGTGGGGATAGTGTACTATCAGTTGTATTATTTACTAGAGTGTAAATATCATGCATGCATTAGAGATTGATCCTATGTCTGCATTGTGCAATTTTGGAAGCTTGAATTCCCTTAAATATGGGTTATTCATCCTAGGAATCAGATAAGATATTAGGGGTTTGGAGAGCTACAGAATTGGCTAAGTGTTGGCCAAGAGCTAGCTTGTGAGCTGAGAGAGTTGAGCATACTTGTGCAGAATTGTTCTAGTGAGAACAAGCTATGTATCTTCACTCGTATTTATGATATATGCAATACAGATAGTAGGGTATTTAACAAGGGATTTCCCCAAATACATCTTGTGTTATGTACCATTGATTTATCTTATTCTTGTTCAAATTGTTTTCATTTATCTATTGGCTTCTGTTGGTTTAAAGTAGAAGTAGATTCTTTTATTGTGCTTTATTACATTGCATGAGCTTGTGAATATACATGATTCTCTACATAGTATTGGAGCTGCTATACTAGAGGAGATTTCAAAGTTTTGAGTTTTAGGTTACAAGTGAAATTTGAATTTGCAATACATACTTGAGGATCAACATATGGTGTTCTACGGTTTGCTTCACAGGTCTGCCTTGGAAGGCAGCTAAAATTTTATAGCATGGAGGGATAGACTGGAGGTTGTGCTAGAGAATAATTGTTTGAAGGAATTCATTGATCAAGAAATTCCTAAGCCAGCAGCATCGGATGCACATAATTTGGTCTAATGGAAGAAGTGTGTGGAGAAGGCAAGGTAGATAATCCCTGAGGGAGTTTGAGACCACATTGTCTCGAGTTTCCATGGAAAGGAAACTCCATATGCTATGTGGAAAAAATTGAAGGACTTATATCAGAACAAAAATGACCAAAGGAAAAATGAAAATGGAGAGACGACTCCAAAATACTTGACCAAGTTCACTCAATGTCGTGATGAACTTGGAAGTGTTGGAAGCACGATTGTCGAGGATCATAGGGTGAGTATCTTCTAGGGCTCTCAAGAGTTGGCATAGTTATCAATATTTTGTCAATGGTTGGGAGAAGCTTCTAGATTGGGAACGACTGTGGTTGGATTTGATGCAGGAGGAGATCAGGAGGAACACTGGGGATGGATCTTCATCAAATACTGGTGATGAAGAGAATTGTGCCTTAGCGATTAAGGTGAAGAAGGGGAAAGGGAAAGCTTCCCATTCCAAATTGGATTCTTATCATGGAAGTAAGAAGAAAGACATGACAAAAGTTAAATTCTTTTATTGTCATGAGCTAGGCCATTTTGCTACAAATTGTCCACTCAAGAATTCCAAGAAGAAATCCTCAGGAGGAGTGGCGGGTGAGGCTTTGGCGTCCCAGTTCGAACTGGACTTTTCCCTCATTTCATGCATGGGGTCAACAATGATGGGAAGTGTATGGTACTTAGACAGTGGAGCTTCATTGCACATGAATGACGACAAAGAGTTATTCAGTGACCTAGAGGAGAAAGATCTCTAGATGAATATCGATATGCGTGACGACGAGAAGTATAGTGTTATTGGATTGGGCATGATTAATTTTCAGAGGGAGAATGGGGCTCCACTCACCTTAAATAATGTTATGTATGTGCGCAGGCTTAAGAAGAACTTGGTATTTGTTGGCATGATTGAGGATAGAGGCTATGATGTGATCTTCTCGAAAGGAAAGGTGTTCCTTCAACACATAGCCACAGGTCAAGTAAAGAAGATAAGGATTCAGGTTAAGAATATCTATCATCTAGAGGTAGAGGAGTGTGTTTCTTTGAGCACAAAAGTAGAAAGGGTGTAGAGGCAAGACGTTGGTGAGTTGTGGCACAGATGATTGGCCACTTGCATTATGGGGCTTTGAAGATATTGTAGCAGATCTCTACTGATCTTCCCAAAGGTACTCTTGAGAAAGTTGATACATGCAAGGGGTGTAATTTGGGAAGATACACCATGTCTTCCTTTCATGATAGAGACATTCGAGTAGAGGCTATTCTAGAGTGATCCCATTCAGATGTGTGTGGACCATTCTTAACAGCATCCACAACCAAACACAGGTATTATGTTATATTTTTTGATGACTATTCTAGTAAATGATGGATATTTTTCATGCAGAAAAAGGATCAAACTTTCACAAATTTTGTGACTTTAAAGCATTGGTGGAGAAAGAGTCAGGCAAGAAGGTTAAAGCTCTACGGAGTGATAATAGTGGTGAGTATGTCTCAAATGAGTTTAAGAACTTATGTTCAGCGGAAGGGATTAAAAGGGAGTGGACGACACCCCATAACGCTCAACAAAATGGGGTGGACAAGAGGAAGAAAAGAAGCATGGTAGGGGCAGCAAGGGCAATGTTGCATGATCGGGGCCTACCACTACACTTATGGATTGAGGCATGCAATACAATAGTTTATGTTCAGAACCGTAGCCCACATCGGATACTTGAGATGAAGACACCAGAGGAGGCTTATTCCAATAAGAGGCAATATGTTTGTCACTTCACGATTTTTGGGTCATCGGTATATTACATTGCAACCAAAGATGCATGGAAGAAGCTTGAGACTACAACACAATTGGGGATATTTGTGGGGTACACTGATACACCTCACAATTATCGGGTGTAATTTCTTACCAACAGGATGACAGTGGTTCACAGGGATGTCAGATTCGATGAGGAGAAGGCCATTCAAGTTTCCCTTGAGAGGTTGCTTGAGATACATGCAGATGAGGAGGTTTTAGATCCTAGGATTGAGGAGCCTCAAATTGATGTGGAGCAGCCACTTGCAGAGGATCTAGAAGTGGAGACATCCACTCAGGAAGAGTCTTCCAAAGAGGGGAAAAGCACACCAGAGAGGCTGACAGATTGTTGGTTGATGCACGGGAGAATGTGGGAGCACCCACTTCCCAGCGCAGGCAAAGGAGGTCACCTAAGAGGTACACCGGGTACATGGTTCTTATGGGCAAATGTGTTGTGACAGAGCCATCTTCCTTTAAGGAAGCAATGAAGCAGTCGGTTTGGGTTGATGCCATTGTGGAGGAGTATGACTCCATAGTTCATAATAGTGTATGGGATGTGGTCCCAAGATCAGAGTTCAAGTTAGTGGTGAGCTCCCGTTGGCTTTACGAGGTAAAGCAAGCTACATATGGTAGTATGGAGAAGCATAAGGCTATATTTATGGCCCGTGTCTTTTCACAAGTAGAGGGGATTGACTATGATGAGACCTTTGCCCTTGTTGCAAGGTACTCATCGATCAAATCTATATTGGCACTATCAGCACAAATGGGTTGGAAGATACATCAGATGGATGTGAAGACAACCTTCCCTAATGACATGATTGAGGAAGAAATGTACATAGAGTAACCTGAAGGTTTTGAGACCTTTGACCGTGAGTCACAAGTGTGTCGGCTCAAGAGAGAATTATATGGGCTGAATCAAGCACCATGTGCTTGGTACACTAGTATAGATAGATATTTCACTAGGTTGGGCTTCACGAAGAGTGAAGCGGATGCGAACCTGTACCATAGTGGTGGAAGGTAAACAGTTGATCATTGTACTTTATGTTGATGATCTCATACTGGAAGGTGATGATCAACGCATCCAGTTTTGCAAGGAGGACCTTGCAAGAGAGTTCAAGATGAAGGAAATGGGTCTTATGCATTAATTTTTTGGCATGGAGGTATGGCATGGAGATGGGGAGTTTTTTGTATCTCAGGGCAAGTAGGACAATGAGAAACTCAGAAGATTATGCATGGAGAGCAGCAAACCCATGGAGACTCCTCTAGCAGGTAACTGGAGGAAGGAGGATACTGATGAGGCTCATCATTAGGTAAATATATGGACCTTAATACACCTCTAAGCTTACTAAAGTCAACCCTTCTCATAATTCCTTACACATTTTAAATATATTTTTCTTAATGAGATGAGTAAAAGTAAGATGTTATGTCTAGTGGTCTAATGTGCATTGATTGCAGGCTTTTGGGAGAAAATTATGGCAATTATGGCTAATTAAGGTGCAGGAAATCGAATGAGAAAAGAAGGAGAGATTATAGGAAATGGATCTTCCTCATTAAATCCTCAATCATTCGAATATCCTTCAATCAAATAACACTAGCTTGGAGTTGCAGGCAATCGAGTCATGAAGATCGTTGGCAATCGAGTCAGTGATAGTTAAAGAACCAGTTCATCTTGAGATTGGGAGCCAAGCCTCCCTAGATTTAAGGAAGTTGTTGGTTGTTGGAAACTTCAGTTGTATAAATAAAGAGGCCTAGAGCCTCATTAGGATTTGGATTTTGGATGCAAGATAACTAAGCACTTTCAAGTTGAAGGATTGTGGCAAAGCATTGTTATGTATTTTTTTGTATGTTAATGAAACTGAGCATTTCCTTGATCCAACACTGAGTTTACTCATAGGGCTAAAGCTCTTGAGTTAGGGCCCAACCCTAGCAGTAGAGGTTCCTTTTACTTTACTTGTATGCTTAGGTTATTTCATAGATTACTTCTTGAAATAATTTTGGCATTGTTTCATTGAAATTATTAGTGAATTTGATTAGTTTTCTTCCTTTTGTGCATAGCTTTAGTAGTAGATTTAGAGAGATAAAGGAATACCAAAAAGGCTGATAACAGATGGTTCTTTCCTCACTCCTCCCTTTAGGGACCGTGGTTTGAAGGAAAAACTCCCATTCAGCCCCAAAAATACAGAATTCTGATTTCTAATGAAACTTAGGGTTTTCTGGTAATTAGGCCAGCATCTTCAGTTTTCAAGAATATTTTGCAATTGTTATTTTTGTTATCTCCAACTTTGTATTAGATTTTGTAGTATACCTATGGGGGGATAATATGGGGTGCAGAGGGAGGTACCCAAGGGAATAATGTAATAATGGGATGGACCATAGTAATAAATAAGGTGGTTAACATGTATCATGTAAGGGACCACAAGTAGTTAGCAATAATGTAATAAGCCCATGGTATTAGATAGATGGTATTGAGGGAACCATGGTAATGACCCATGGTATTGTATGTATGAGGCCTATATAGGGGCTAGAGACTCCCCATTGAGAGATGTCAAGGAATATTGTATGAATAGGCATATGGCTTGTGGAGTGTTCTCCTTCCTTAAGGAGTGAATGTATGGTGTTTCCCTACCTTAAGGGTTTGATTAATAAAGTGAAGCATTTCTATATTTAGATATGGTTATTTCTTGGGTATATTTGTATTTTCATATATTTTTGGGTTAGATTATAACAAGTGGTATTAGAGCACTTTCTTGGGCAAAGTGGAGAATATTTTTTTATTTTTGCAGGAATTTTTTGGGTGACGAGTTTGCAGATCAGATATATAGGTTTTGGTGAAAAATATGAAAAATATAATTTCATATCTGAGATGTTGGTGAAAAATACCTAATTTGAAAAAAAAAATCAACCAAATCGGAGTTCGGATAAGGGAGATATCGTTGATTTAAAAATCAATTGTGTTGCAGACATTTTTTCAGGGTGGCGAGTTTGTAGATCAGATATATACATTTAGGGGCAACATTTGCAGAATCTAATTGCATATCTGGGTTTTTGGCGAAAAAATACCCAATTTGAAAAACAAAAATCAGCCAAATCGGAGTCTGGATGAGGGAGATATCACTGATTTAAGAATTAGTTGTGTTGCAGACATTTTTCAAGGCAGCGAGTTTGCAGATCAGATCTGTACATTCTGGGGAAATTTTTGCAGAATCTCATTGTAGATCTAGGTTCTTGGCAAAAAAACCCAATTTCAAAAACAAAAAATCAGTCGAATCAGAGTCCGGATGAGGTAGAAATCGCTGATTTAAAATTAGCTCTTTTTCAGAAATTTTTGTGAAGGTGGGACAGTAGCAGTGCGAATCTAAAATTCCAGTGCCTAGATCAGAATTCGATGAAGATGTACAAATTTGATTGCTCGAATCCGGCAATATGGTTAGCATAAATGAAACAGTATTTCACTCTGGAACACATCATAGATGATGAAACTAAACTAAGTGTGGCAGCTAGTTACTTGGACCAAGAAAGATGGCAATGGTGGCAGTGTCATAAAAAATGCTATCCAAGGACAATTACTTGGCAGATTTTCACAAAATCCATTTGTGACCACTTTGACCCTAAATCTAATTTTTTGGGTCCTCTTACTAAGCTCAGATAGACAGGCACACAACCTAGCAAATATTTTACAGGAAAGAAGGAAACCAAGAAACCTAAAGGGTTATTTTCTGTTGGTATCTCCTTATTGCAGGTTCATGGATGTATTCATAAGGAGAATATTATTGTGTCTATAAATCCTAGTTGCAAGCATAATTTTATCAATGTTAATTTGGCAAGAAAATTGCAAGTTCCAGCAAAACACATTGAAAACACGCAGGTTGATGATGAGGATGTTCAAGTTTATAAGAATTTGAAGCTTTCTATGGATAAGTATGTGTTGCATTGTGATTTTTATATTTCAGATATGGATAGCATGGATGTTGTTTTGGGATATCCTTGGATAGAATCTGTGGGTACTGTCAATATTAATGTGCAAAACAAATTCATGAAACTCTAGTATAAAAAGAAGAAAACAACATTGCAGGATATTTCTATTAAGACCCATGCAGAGACTATGGAGGCAGAAGCACAAAGCTCTAATTACACTCGCACATCAAATGATGAGCCTTTGATGGTCAACAATCAAACACAAACATCAAACCAGGTACCAAAAAAATAGGTAGTGTCTAAGGAGGTTGAAGCAGAAAAGATTACAGGTACTAATACATCAAATGGGGACTCAATGGTTGAAGTAATATTGGAAGATAAGAAACAACAGTAGGCACCACAACATGTACCAGATACCAATCAGCCTCCATTAGGTGGCGAATTAAAGAAAGATACACCGTTGGTTACCACTTCACCATATCACCACCCACATCACCCCGAAAGAAAACAACCAACAAGATGGCAACAAATTAGCCACAAGGACAAAAACCCCCGCATGACAGATAGAGAGGAGTGACGATCCACCTACTACACATCAACATTGAAGAGCCACCAAGTTCAACTTCCATATCAAGCGAGCGAGGCACTAGCTGGATTGAGGGTTCACCTTTCTCTTGGATGGCTATATGCACGTGCATGGTACCAGTGGACTAGTCTTTTGAGTTGATCTTATTATTTATGTTCTTCATATGTTTCGGGGGCGAAACATGTTAAGGGGGGTGGAATGTAGTATACCTAGGGGGGATAATATGGGGTACAGAGGGAGGTACCCAAGGGAATAATGTAATAATGGGATGGGCCATAGTAATAAATAAGGTGGTTAACCTATCATGTAAGGGACCACAAGTAGATAGCAATAATGTAATAAGCCCATGCTATTAGATAGATGGTATTGAGGGAACCATGGTAATGACCCATGGTATTATATATATGAAGCCTATATGGAGGCTAGAGACTCCCCATTGAGAGATGTCAAGGAATATTGTATGAACATGCATATGGCTTGTGGAGTGTTTTCCTTCCTTAAGGAGTGAATGTATGGTGTTTCCCTACCTTAAGGGTTTGATTAATAAAGTGAAGCATTTCTATATTCAGATCTTGTTATTTCATGGGTATATTTGTATTTTCATATATTTTTAGGTTAGATCTATAACAATTTTCATGATGTTTCACAATAGGCTGCAAAGTATTTCCATGCATGAACTAGGCAAATTAATGATGAAATTATGTTTTCTTATTTTGTTGGATATCTTTCTTGTTTTGACATGATTTATGGGTAAATGTTAGTGATTTGTGTATTGCAGGAGTTTCAAGAGTGTAGAAAGATCTCATGTCGACAGCCCCAGCCTAACCTCATCCATCCGTAATTGCCAAAATCCACTAAGTCCATAAACCGAGTTATCATTTCATAATACCAACTTGCCATGCTTGTTGAGCAAATACAACCATCCTAGGAAATTTGGTTTGAGTTTTAAGGAAGTCCTCGTCACTTCCTTACCTTATTCCTTCCATCACTCACCTTCCCTAAGCCCTATACCACTGCCTAAATAACTCCTTATGCTTTCGTCATCATCCTGGAGGAATACAGGGGATCCTATAGGTGTATTAGGACATCCTGTAGGATGACCTGTAGTGGCCTATTTTGAGGCCAATTTGTGAAAAATGCATCAACAAAGATAGGAAAAGACCCCTATCTGCCTCTCAATCCTTCTGACCCTTCACAACCACCTCTCTCCACACCTAACCCACCTGCCATACAATCAAGAAGAATTAGCATTCATGTTTTAACAAAAAGGACAAAGATAAAGGGTTGTTGTGTTCATTCATATGCACAGTAATAAAGTGTTTTGATTAGATCAAATTGCATGCTTAGGATAGTTAGGGTTCCACATGTGTTAGTTTATAATTCTTTTGAAGCAAGATCTTTTAACTTATAGCTAGATGAGTGGTTTGTTTCAAGAATTTCTTTTAGATTTTCATTATTGGAGTAGATAATATTTCAATTCTCTCATTCAGGGAAAAAATCCCCTTTCTCCATTGGTAATCAAACTTCTTCTAAATCAGTAGAAGGCTGGTTTGAGAAACCCTAGTGATCTATCGACAACTCAACCATGACAAAGGGTAGATCCATTGCATCTATTTTTGTATACAACACCGTCACCTCCAAGTTTGTACGAACCCCGAGTTGATAAAGTAAAGTTGGTAGCCCCAGGAGTTGCAACATTCTTGCTGCAATACTGGTGCTCATCACTTTTTGGCGCCATTGTCGGGGAGGTGTCTGAGTAGATGTGATTTCTGCTTTCTTTCTTACATTTATTATCTCTTTCATTCTACCATTAGCTTCATTTTTGCAAAAGTAGTTGTAAGTTGGTTTTCTTTCCTTTCCATTCTGCAAGTGAGTTCATTCAACAATTAGTTTCCATTCAGTTGTCTTTTCAATTCTGCAATTAGTCTTAAAGCTTGAAGAAAAGAACAAAACAAAAAAACTTCTTTCATGCCTCATAAGAATAGGGATAACTTAGGAAAATTTCTACCAAATACCCCCACCACTTCAAACAGCCAATCTTCCCTCTTCTTTAGTGGTTGTGAATTGGAGGACCCCTTAGGCGAACAACCAAAGATTTTTTAAGAGCCTATAGGGGAGAAAGAAGAAGAAGAACCCATTCCAATAGACCTAATGGCTGAAAGTATAAATGACAGAGGAGATAGAGAAAGAATTGAGGGTTATTTTCCTATCATAGAAACCAATGGGGATGCCAAGATGAAAAACATAAGCCCCTCTGCTCTTTCTTACTTACATGGTCTGACCTCAGAAGATCTAGATACTTTCTTGTTTGATTTCAATGTCATATGCAAAACTTATGATTACACCTGTTATCACTCAAGTTTTCCCAGAAGTTGTAAGAAGGGGAAAGGAGGTCGAGGTAACCACAAACCAATCTTTTAGATACAGATTCTAGCCAATCTGCATCCAGAGAGGGCTCTCTCTTTAAGTTTTAGCTTTGTTTTTTAAAGATATTAGGCTAGTTGTGAAGTTTGGGAATTTTGTTTGAGTTTGGGTGGTGAAATTCAATAGCAAAGGGATAAGATTGATTAGTTTAGGCCATTGGGCTAATGGAGTCAAGGAAGATGGCTTAACTCGACTTGGTTTCTTAACAAAAGATGGTTTCACAGAGCAAGGTAATCAAACAGGGAACAAATAAGGACTTAGAATAAATGTGATGGTTTCAAAATAGATGAAGGGCAGGGCAGTTAAGAATCCTTCAACCTATTTGAAAAAATGGATCTGGAATTGATTACAAGTAAACATAAATTAAGTATTCTTTAAATAATAATCAAAGTGGCAAAACTAGAAAACAGGAGCAATTAAGATTTCACTGTTTATCCTAATTCAGAAGAAAACATGGAGAATAATAATTTTTGAAAACAGAGTGCAATCAAGCATATTCTGAATTACTCTTTTTTGTTTATAATTCAGACGTGAAACAAAGATGATATAATAAACAAGGAAAACTTTAACACATAAGGTATAGAGGACTTATTGTTCTGGTGTTTGATTCAAGAAATCTGTAAAAAGTCCTTTGCCTCAATTCTTTATCCAACAAGCCATACAAAAATTTGATCCAATCAGCACTTTATTCCAAAAAACTAGTATTACAGCAATGTATATGAATCCACCCAAAATACTTCAAATGAAGAAGTATTTATACTAATTGTAAACTGAAATATCTTGAAAAAATATCAAGATTAGTTACACAAATATCTCCAACTGTTTACGTTAATAGAACTTAAATAAAGGACATTCAAAACTAATGAATCTATTTTTCTATGGATTTATGGTGACAAAAAAGAGAAAGTCGAATTTGATAGCAACTCTTAGTTGATGATGAGGCATCCCAGTCACTAACTGCATCCTTTCTTTGTGCATTCTGCTCCAGAAATTCTGCAAACTTGGGGTCCAATTATTTGCTTGTATATCTCAATCCGTAATAGATATGTAAAAAGTGAAAGCAGTTTTTATAGATAATAATGTTCTTGAAATAAACCTCTCTCAGTTTCCCAAAATTAATCTCCAGCTATTCACAATATTCTCTGCAAATGATGTCAAAAACAGGACTTTGCACAAACTGAAAAATAGGTTGTGAATACATGCACTTATATCCCTCTTGGTAATACCTGTGTAAAAAGTGAGATAGGTTTTTGTAGCTTGGCTAGTTAGGAACAAAACCCTCTTCCAGTTTCTTGAAATACTTCTTGGATTGGCCACAATCGTTTTTTCAAAACTATGACTTAAATAGGAAATTTCTGAAGAATGTACCATTTTTGCTCTAATTTCATCTTTTAACCTTAAACTTCTTTTGACTTTTTTTTCACTTTTACTTTGGATAAACTTCATTGTATCTGGTGAAAGTGTTTTCATCTTTGTTTAACCCTCAATGTCTTCATGTTTACTGTTTACTGTTTACTTTTTACTTTTACCGCTCTGTTTTTTATCTGCCTTCACTTTGTCATGAACTTGTATGTTCTATTTTGTAACTGTCTTTTATGCTGTTTATCTTCATGCTAGCTTATTTACTTGACTTGGTCTTCAATATGATACTCTTTAATCCTGATACTCTTTAACCCTGATACTCTTTGACTGTTCTTTATTGTGTCCTTTTACCTTCAATGTGTAGTTTAAGTTTTTACTGTATGTTTCAATAGTAAATTGTCTAATTTCATGTTCCGTCTGCTTGTCTTTTTACTGTATGTTTTATCTTCCATCTCTGTTTGAATATACTTGATAAAAGTCTTGGAGTAAACAGGTCTTATGACTAGTATTAAGACTGTTTATCCAAGGCTGCGGTCTTCTAATCATCTGTAAAACAAAACAAACTGTTAAGAAAGCACTGGTTGGCAAGGGAGGTCGAAAATGTTTCATTTGAGCTTAAGAGGTCGATGGAGTGAGTCCAGAATGATTTTTGGGAGGTAAACCATGCTAAAATTGGTTAACAGAGGCTTTAAGTGGCGCAACTAGGTTACATAGGGTTTTACTGCACAATCAGGTGGCGGTTGGGAAACTGGAATAGTTGACTTGGACGTTGTTTTGCATGGGAGCACGGGTCGCAGCAAACTACAGCGAAAATGACATTTGTTCGCTTTATTTAAAAAACTGAGGTTGGAGAGGTATTTTTTGGATTTATCAGGTGGATGACGCAAGCAAAGATGTGACGTTTTGTCGCTAGCGGAGGGTGGTAAGCAGTACGTGATCGCACCGCTTTTGGGGCTGGGCGGTTTTGGACCAAGGGCGAGCGATCATATGGACTGCACGACGCGTGGTGGAGGTATGGGTGGAAAACCGCCTGGTGATCGCAAGTTAAAGCGCGGTCACCGAGGGGGCGCGATATCGATGTCAACCGTCGGATGAAAGGGGATTGATCGGATGGTGGATGGGAGTGGACTTTGATGGAACTTTACTGCGGTGGGCCTGACTAAATTAAATGTTTATTAATTGTATCAAGGGGATTGTGATTGGATGAGGGGATGGCTATTAATTAACCCAAATGGTTAATTAATCTCGTGTTTTGTGAAGTGGGGAAGGTTATTAATAAATTCCAGATAAATTTATTAATCCTTGTTTAAACAACGTTTTATGGTTATATTTAACCGGGGCAGGCATTATATAAAATGTCGGGGTTTTACATAGTTAACTAATACGGGGAATGGGTTAATGTTTTTCGGGATTTAAATAATAAAAGTTAGAAGTTAATATGAACAAAAAATGAAAATAAGCGCTAAGCAAATGTTAAAAGTTCACATTAAAACTTAGGCTAAAGGGGTTTTCAAGCGATATTATGTATTTCCCGAGTAAAATAGGTTTTTCACTTAGGCAAACTTTATGAAATGAAATAAATGACTAATGGATGATTTTGAGTACTTAGGATTTTTAGATCATTGGGCCGAGGGTCCGGTCCCTCCAAAAGTCAGAGAAATGCTCTGAGCCCCTCCAATTTAGCAAATACCTTAGTCCTTAGGCGAAATTAGTAAATAATTAGGGAAAATGTGAATGGAAGTTAGTTATTTGACTTTGTCTTGCTTGAACTGCATCAAGTGTAATGTATGCCTTGCACTTGTGATAAAAGTGAAAATGAACTCCTTTAAAGACATTATCCATCACAACTATTTCTGCAACACCATCTACCTACCCTACCTACTTTAGCCTGACATTTTTTCTTCTTTATTTGGGTGCACTTAGACTGGTAAACCCTTATCAATCTTTTTTTTTCTTTACATAGCAAGCCTACCTAAGTCTGCACTTATTACATCCAAGGGCTCAGATTACACTGTTGAGCTCCTTTTATTCACTCTACCTATCTACTTATCTACCAAGTTTAAACAGTTTGGTCAAATTTTATTCTCTATCTCTAAAACATAAAATTCAAATATGAACTAGCCAAGCTTAAGTTGTTTGACTGTTCATCAATTGTGGCATTAATTACAAGCTGCACACAATTTTTTATTGCATAAGAGTAAAAAGTAGTGTCATTTAAACTTGCACACTTTTCTTGGTCTTTCTTTTAGTGGGGTTCATTTTCTTTCACTTTTTGACCATCTTATTCTTTTTACCCTTTGATTTTTCTTTTAGGGTATGCCCTCTTTACATTTTTTAAATTTTTTGATTTTTTGACAATATGGAAAACCTTTGCAACAAGAAAGGTATGAACATATTACAGAGCTCATCAAGTCAATCATGAAATATGACACCTATTGGTATAGGAGCATAACAACACCATTGATGATCATAAGTTGAAATTATTCCCATCCACTCTCAAGGATGCAACTTTGTGCTAGTTCATGGGTCTACGTGGGGATAGTATCACCACCTGGGCTCAGATGCAGCAAGCTTTCAACAAAAAGTATAGGGTCTGCTGCAGGTCCAAAGACACTAAAGAGGAAATTTTTAGAATGACCTTGGGGCATGATGATTCCTTATATTATTATTAGGAAAGGTTCCAGCTAAGCTACAAAAGGGCCAAGTGCACACTTGATCCTAAGTCACTTAAGCTAGTCCTACTCAAGGGGGTCAGGGAAGATCTTATGGATACCCTAAACCTGCTATCAGGAGGGGAAATCTACCAGCTACCCTCTGAAGATATCAAGAATGTCTTTAAAAACCATTCTAGGGAAGGTAGGAAAAAGGGTAGGGGTAATCAGACAGTGGCTAGATCATCCTCTTCCAACACATCTATAAAAGGTGAAATTGGAAACATGTTGGAAGATTTTAAGAGTGAAATGCTACAAACCCTTGCCCTATAGATAGACACTATGCAAATCAAGAGGAAGAAAGAGGTAGCAGAGAGAGCATTAGCCATCTTCTGCCTTAGATGCACAAGGAGGCACCCTAGAAATAAATGTCCATTAAACCTGATATAAATCTACTCAGTCTGTGAATAAAACCACTCCACAAACAAGTGCCCTTCTCTAACTAGACTAAAAGTTGTGTATTAGGGAACTGAAGGGGTGACTGAATAGCTCTACTACATAAATCAAATAAGGCCTCATGGGCCTCGACCGTACCAACAGGGCATGCAAGGGTCATCCTATGCATATTACAATCCTAGAAAATAAACATCCATTCCCTCTTGGGGACCCCTTACTCATCCCTCCTCGTCTACACCTTATTCCTAGTCTTTTTTACCTTAGTACCATTCCCAACTGACCAACCAGCCATTTCAGCCATATACTCCTCCACAGCCTTAGTGGAATGCACCACCCTAGGGGTGGAGGCCCCCATACAACAATGCTACAACTTTATTACCTTCACCTCCTACTCAACCATAGCTTTTACACCTTGCTCCACCTAAACAACCTCAGATGCCTACCCAACCAAATCCAAACCCGAACAACAGACAGGCACAACAGGTCTACAGTGGAGAGACATCCTACTCTACTTATGCTGTGGAAATTTAGGAAATCAACCTGAGGTTTGGGAGAGTACTCTAAAACAATAAACCTCCATCTCCACCTAGGGAGAGTGAGGAGGAAAGAGAGGAAAGTATGCCTAGATTGAATGCACCACCCTTTCCTGAAAGTTAACTCATCCCGTTCAGCCTACCCCATAAGAGAATGAACTTTTGGGTGAATTGAAAAATCTATGTGTCAAAATTCCACTTCTCCAATTCATTAAGTATGTACCTATTTACAACAAACTGATTAAAGAGAAGTGTTTCAAACATCCAGGGAGGCGAAAAAGAGACACCCCTACCATTAATGTCATTGGATAGTTGTTTGACTTAATGATGGGGCAGGTCATTTGCCCAAAGTATTTAGACCCTGGAAGCCCTGTAGTAGATGTGCACATCAATGGCACCATTGTCCCACATACCTTGATTGATCTTGGGGCTTCCATTAATGTAATGACTAAGGACACCATGCTCAAGCAGAATCTCCAGGGTTCATTAAGAAAGACCACAACAGTCTTGCAGCTTGCAGACCGATCCATAGTAGCCCCTGAGGGGATTGTTGAGGATGTGATGGTCTCCATTGACTCTTGGGAGTACCCTGCAGACTTCCTAGTTCTCCAATCTAAGGCCAAGTTTAATGGTTATCCTCTCATACTTGGGAGGTCTTGCTTAGCCACTGTTGATGCCTACATCAGCTGCAGGGCTAAAAACATGACTATCAAAAATGGGCATCTGTCCAAGCAGTTGGTCTTGTACCATCCTTCTCAACCATCTTTAGAACATGATTTACTTTTATGGCTAGAGAGGAGGAAGAAGATGAAGTCTACTCCGCCCAACTCTATAACCTAGAAACTTCCATGGGAGGAGGACAACCTGATGAAGATGATTTGATTGAACACATCCTCCAAAATCCAACACCTAGCACCTTGTATCTAGAGGAAGTAGTGAAGGAAACCAAGACAAACCATAATATTGACCTATGTTTAGCTTAGTCAAACCCTACTCATGTCAAGACAATAGAATTCGGCCCTGAAAGAACTCTAAAAATCAACCCCTCTCTTTCTGTACACTAAGAAGAAGAGTTATGTAACATGCTAAGGGAGAATTTGGATGCCTTTGCTTGGAATTACAAAGAAATGAAGGGAGTGCACCCCTTGGTGTGTACTCACCACATTTATATCATAGAAGGTTGCAAACCAGTTCGACAACCCCAAAGTAGAATGAATCCATCTCTCAAGGATATAGTCAAAGAAGAATTACAAAATCTATTGGATGCAGGATTCATTTACCCTATCTCGGATAGTGAGTGGGTGTCTCCTTCAGTGTTGGTCCCAAAGAAAAATTGGAAGTGGAGGATTTGTGTTGATTATAGAGAGTTAAACAAAGCAACGCAGAAGGACCATTTCCCTCTACTTTTCATTGACCAAGTGTTAGATGGTCTGGCAGGGAAAAACAATTTCTCTTTCTTAGATGGGTTCAACTGGTACAATCAAATCTAGATTAGCCCAGAGGACCAGGATAAAACCACCTTCGCCTGTCCTTGGGGTAATTTCACTTATAAGGTCCTTCATTTTCATCTATTCAATGCCCCTGCCACTTTCCAAAGGACAGTCCTGAGTATCTTCATCGAGCTAGTCCATGATGCAGTAGAAATTTATATGGATGATTTTACACCCTATGGGTGTGATTTCCATGGGGCTCTCTCTAACCTAGGTAAGGTGTTGAACAAATGCATTGAAATGAACTTATCCCTTAGTCTCGAAAAATGTGAGTTCTTAATGACTACAAGAACTGTTCTATATCACTCAATATCCTAGGAAAAACTGCAAGTAGACCCAAATAAGATAGCCATCATCAAAAGGGTCCCAACTCTGCAAAAACAGAGGGATGTCAAAATATTTTTAGGATTAATCGGATACTATAGGAGGTTTATAAAAGATTTCATCAAGTTAACTTCTCCTTTATTTGGGTTATTGGCTAAAGACTCTTAATTTTTATGGTCAGAAAGTTGTCAAGAAGCCTTGGACACCCTAAAGGACAAGTTGACTATTGCACCTATTCTCTAAGGCCCAAATTGGGCTCTTCCTTTTCATTTACATGTCGATGCCTCTCACAAAGCCATAGGAGAAACTTTAGGCCAGATAGATGACAAGTTACCTTATGCCATTTACTTCATCAATAAGAATCTATCAAAAGTCGAGCTAAACTACACAGTGACTAAAAAAGAGATCCTAGTTGTTGTGCATTCATTGAATAAATTTAGGCATTACATTACTGGTTACCAAACATTTGTACACACTGACCATGCTGCAATTAAATACTTGATGAATAAACCTGATTTAAACACCCGGATTATTAGATTGTTACTTTTTGTGCAGCAGTTTGATTTAACTGTTATTGATAAGCCTAGCAAGGAGAATGGTGTTGCAGAATTTTTATCCAGATTTGACTTTACTTGTAGGGGAGGAAGTAATGGTTGATGATAAGTTACTAGATGAATACTTATTCACCATTTCAGTTCTCTCTCCATGGTTTGCTGACATAGAAAATTACTTGGTGTCTACACAGTTTCCACCAAATTTATCCTCCAAGGAAAAGGGAAATATCATAAGGAAGAGTGCCCCATTCACTTGGATTGGGGGCAATCTCTTTAAGCTAGGCCCAGATCAAATTCTGAGAAGATGTGTTAGGGAGGAGGAAGTCTTTGACATCCTTATGACCTGTCATGATGGGCCTTATGGAGGTCACTTTGCAACAAAAAGAACAACATTCAAGGTACTACAAGTTGGTTATTACTAGCCCACTCTTTACCAAGATGTGAGGAGGTATACCAGTCAGTGTGATCGGTGCCAAAGGATGGGGAAATCTACCCCAAGGGATGAAATTCCTATGCAACCTCAAGTGACCTTCAAGCCATTTGACAAGTGGGGCATGGATTTCATTGGGCCCATTAACCATCCATCCAGACAGAAGTAGTACATCATTATGTGCACTGAATATTTAAGCAAGTGGGCTGAAGCCAAGGCCATCAAAGCAACAACAGAAGAAAAGGTGGTTGAAGTCTTAAGGGAAAATGTGTTTTATAAGTTTGGGTACCCTAGAGAATTGGTCAATGATCAAGGCAGTCAATTTACATCTCACATGATCGAGAATTTGTTAAGCCAACACAAGATCAAGCACAGAACATCCACTCCTTACCACCCACAGGCTAATGGGCAAGTGGAGGTAACCAACAGAGCGCTGGAAGGCATTTTGACCAAAGTGATTAGTAGTAGCAGAAAGGATTGGGCAGATAGATTAGTTGAGGCCACTTGGGCCTACAATACCACCTGAAGACCACCACTAGGTTCACTCCTTATGAGCTGGTCTATGAGAAGTGTTGTAGCATTTTTTGGTTTTGATAAGATAAAATAAATTAGTAAAAAAATACATAAAACTATTTTGAAAAAATGTTAAGTTAGGATATGGAATAACAATATTGAATAAAATGTTAGTGAAAAAATATTGATGATGATGTCCATATCAAAGAAAATGTTAGGTTAAATGTCCTAAAAAATAAAGACAAAAAGAAAATGTTAGGTTAGAAAGAAAAGAAAACAAATAAACTCTGAAAGTGAGCAAGTCTAAATGCCACTACTATTGTTTCTGCAAAATAATGGTTGTGTGCAGCTTGTTTTTAAATGCCACAACCCATGACAATCAAACTGCTTAATCTTGACAGCTTCATGCTTTAAATTTGATGTTATAGTTAGAGAGTAAAGATCTGGCCAAACTATTTAATCTTGGCAGATCAGTAGTTAGGTAGAGAATAATAAGGTGCTCATCAGTTTAATCTGAGCCCTTGGAGGTTATAAGGGTAGATTTAGATAGTTTGCTTTTTTAAAATAAAAAGAAAGGAAAAGGGTTTGCTAGTTTAAATGTGCCCATTAAGTGAAGAAAAATGATAGGATAAGCAAAGGGTAACTAGAGAAAGGTTGTAGAAGTTTGATTATTCATTGGATAAAATGTACATTTATCATGTTTCATCATATGTTTCTATGTCCATGAGACAATTACATAAAGCAAATGAAGATCAATTAATTAACTTTCCATTCATCTCCATTCATCCCTATACTCACTAATTTCCCCTTCCCATCTTCATACATTCATATTCATTCATTTTCCATAAAAACCCATTTTCCTAAGGTCAAAACCCTTTTTGCCTAGGAAAAGTGAAAATCCCTTTTTACCCAAAAAACCCAAAAAAAGGTGTTTACCCTAAATATTGATGCATATATGAAAAGAAAATAACTTATTAAACAACATTATACTTAGTGTATTTTCCCCTTTTCGCTTATATTTCCCTTTTCCACCTATACTTCCCCTTTCCGCATATATTTTCACTTTCTACTTATATTTTCATATTAACACTAACCTATGTATTAAACCCCTAAAATCCCTTTTCCCATACATTATTAACTACTTTAATAAAATATCCTGAAAACTTTAGTTTTATAATAAAACTATGTATTTTCATATCGCATCGCAATGTTAGTGAATCACAAGCTTTTCAATGTGCATCTGTTTTCCCCAGTTGCGATATGTGATCAACGATGGGCCCGGACCTGACGCTATATATATTATAACTCATTTCCATATCGCATCCACCTTTATCACAAGCCACTGCTAAAGCACATACCTTCCACCATTGCGATTTCTGATTATGATGCGTGATGGACCCGACACAATATACACTGCAAATGATACCCATATCGCATCTGCCCCTCATCGCAAGTTCAGCTAAAGCAATAACCCTCCACCATTGCGATCCCAGATTGCGATAAGAATCTAGACCTGATGCATTATTATCTATGATCTATTTCCGCATCGCGTCCGGCCCTTATCGCATTCCTTTGCGATGAGCCATCCTTTGCTAAACTCCGATTGCAATATGTGATTTTAGCCTGGAACCGATATCATTTATCAGCCCAAGTTAATAAAATTTCAAGTCCGCAATCTTTTTTTTACAAAGGTTTTCTTCGTTAAATCGTTCTTATGATTTAAACGAAGAATTAACGTTAAACCTCCATTTCACCGCTAATCTGGGTTTTAAGCCATAATAAAGTCATTACCACCATATTTAATCTTCCGTACCCTCCGTATTGCTCCTTCACTCCACCACCGTTTGATCCAATGTGTTCAGATCCAATGGCCCTCGATGATTTCGGGTTAGCTCTCTGTACGAGCATTGCCCACCCGAAAAGCGATATTCCACCTTTCTTCACTGCTACGTTTCAGGTTCATATCATGTCAGGTGATCCCTCCCAAAATTTCCCACGCTCCATAAAGCGGTGCGATGAAAACCAAAACCACCTCCCGCAAAATGACAAAATGGTTACTGTTCACTTCACACCATATTTCGAAAAGAAAACCTTTTTTCCGTTTAAATGCCTAAAATGCCATTTTGCTCTGTTTTTTGCCTGTTTACACAACAAAGCCTCCATAATGCCTCTACGACCAATTAAACCATTGTTTCACCTTCTGATATGCTATGGACTTCTTCCAATGTCCTTTCAAGCTCTATAAAGCCATTGAAGACCTTCTGTCACCCTTGTTTTTCTTAACAGTTTTTGTGTTTTGTAGGTAAAAACTGAGTGTTCCAAGCTTACAGAGAAAAAACCTGCATATAGTTGGAAGACAAATATGAAGATCATATCAATTTACTTTACCTGTAACATAAAATCTAAAGTGATTTACTATTTAAAAACACAGTAAAAACCTGGATTTCCCAGTAAAGGAAAAAAAGAAACAGTAAAGGTTATTCTGCAGGGTTAAAGGATATTCATAGAGTTTAAAAAGTATCAGATGAAAGATCAAATGAAGGCAATCAACCAGCGCAAAGGATTCAAACAATTTAGGAGCTTAAAGGGCGAAATATCAAACAACAAAGCCAACAATAGCTGAATAAAAGGGACATCAAGAAGCAGTTCAATTGATGCCCCTATCTTCTTGCATGAAGATCTTTCCTTTCCTAGAATAAACCTTAATCAGTTTTAGGATATTTCTTAGTTTTATTATTGTATAAATAACTCTCTTCTCGTGATGTTATGGGTTCGAAGTTCAAGGTTCATTGTTCATTTCTTGTTAAGTCTTGACGGTTAATTCTACTTTGAACCTGGAAGCCACCTTTGAAATAAGCGTTTCTAGACACTTGATGTACTCAGTCTTTCTAGAACCTTAATACAAAGCAAAGGATTCCGAATTTGGTTTCACACAGTTTGTGTTATCCTGTAAGTTTTTTCAGTTATCAATCATTATGTTTTTCTTCATATGCTTATGACTTATAGAGATATCTAGATAGGAATAATTGTGTCTTAATTAATTCCTATAAGCTCCTGAAGTGATCATCTATTAAGAGAATGGATTAATGAACTATTTGTTTAGCTAATCCCCTCTAATCAATAAATCATTAGCATCTTGTGTAAGCTTAAGTATACTGCCTTGAACCTTTGGAACGTAGTTAGAAGGTTTTCCTACTTATGATTGTTTTGTTTTACAGTCTAGAAACTATGATAATCATATTATTTGTTGTCTTCTTCTCACCACTATTTTTTATCTATATCACTATGTAAATCTTTATAGCATCCCTTTTCTGAGATATTAATATAACCCAAAGGATTAATTACTTCAATTCTACATCTGTCTTCATTCATTGGTCTTCCAAAACTAAAACCAAAAACCCCAAAACAATTATTTTAGATGCTCTAGCATTGGTAGCTGACCTACTACTATCTTAGAGGTACAACAGGAAGAAAGCCCTATTGTCCATTGAATTTGAATACAACACCTTAAGCAGCACAACTAGATATAGATCTCACCAGGGCACAACACGAAAAATTTCTCCAGCTAAATGGGTTAGATGAATTTAGGATGCAGGCCCTCCTGCACATAGAGGTGACACAAGTTCAAAGGAAAATTTGGCATGACAAGAATATAAGGGACAAACAGTTTCAAGAAGGTGACTAGGCTTTGTTGTATGATTCTCGGTACAAGGATTTTAAAGGTAAGTTAAGGACTAGACGGTTAGGGCCTTATGTCATAGAAAAATGTCATGATAATGGTGTTGTACAGATAAGAACAATTGATGCGGAGGCTATACCTTTACTTGTCAATTAGTATAGATTAAATATATACAAGAAGCCCTTGTCAAAGCAAGAATTCATCAATAGAATCAACAAGACAGTGATGGTGGTGGACCAAGTCTCAGCTTCCACCGACCAAGTCCCTGAAAAAAGAAAAAGAGAAAAAGAGACTCAGGTGAAAACCTCCATGAGGCACTTGAGTCCCACTGTTGGGTTGAAAACCACTTGAGGTGGCCCAAGGGTGTTTAAAAAAAAATAAATAGAAGAAAATAAAAAGATTTTTGGGTGAAAACCTCTTTTGAGGCACCCAGGGCAGGCAACTAGGATGAAAACCTCCTTGGAGGCAGACTAGTTGTTTTACAAAATAATAATCATAAAAAAAAAGATACAAAAAAATGGAAATTTTGTTTTGCAGGTCAGCAAGATGAGGATAAGCACAACATGAGAGGGAAAAAAGTACCCACAAGAGCCATGTTTCAATCCACCCATCTCATATCTTTCATTTTTCACCTATTCTTCCACTTATGAACCCCTCCATCTCATCTTACATAAGCTATGTGTTTTCTACAGGATTCCTTATAATCCTATAGGATTCCCTATAAAACTATAGGAATTTCGTGTAGGAATTACAATGGCCTCGAAAATCCCAAGAAAGGTAGGCCGAGAGAAAAGGGGATGAAAAGCCTGTGTCTGGATACAAAAAAACAAAAACAAACAAACAAACAAAACAAAACAAAACAAAAAAACCATTCACTCCACCACATCATTTCCATCCCTTTCATCGCCATGTCACCCCTGTGTCCATCAATGAAATCAATTCAAAAAATGTAGATTGCAAAAAGAAAAAAGAAAAACAAACAAAAGAGAGAGAGAGAGGAGGGAAAGAGGAAAAATATCTAGAGACAACATCTCTCACCTACCATTCTTGACCACCCTTCTCCACTCATTTCAACATCCCTCATGCTTCAGAGTTGAGAAAAAGTATGAAAGTTTAGGGGAGAGGCAGCTATAGGACATCTTGTAGGTTTCCTATCAGAAATCTTGTAGCAGCCTATCCCACAAAGGAAACCTCACAGTTTGCAACCATCTTTAGCATCAGGATTCCAAGGATGAGGAAGCTCCTCCAGAGCTTAGCAGCAACAACAAGATCACTAGCATCACTTTCCAGCACTTGCACATAAAAAGAAATAAGCATCAAAAGAGGCAAAGACACATAAGAATATGCAGTAAAAATACAACAAAGAAGCAACATTCTCCAACATGCATCATCATCAAAGCATCTTACCCATAGGTATGTCATCTTACTCATGCTCTCTCTTGTTAGTACTATATGATCGAAATTGTAGGATTATGTGAGAGTTGATTTTATAAGTAAAGGTGGCCAGTTAGCTTTTCCACCTTTGGCCAGTCGACAAGAAGAAAACAATTAGACCACTCCACACGTGGAAAAGTCAAATCATAAGAAAAAGGGAATAAAGCCAAAAATGGTTAAGTTACAGAGGAAAGGAGTTGGAGATGATTACAAGGTGAGGTGGAATGATGGACCGATAATGGGACCAACATTCCAAAAGGAGGTGCTCATACTTAGATAGCCAACACACCACCCCACATGATCAACCATATATGGAAATAAACATTGATTCCCATACAAAGACAACATTAGAAATTTTGAGAATTCATCGAACAAATAGGTTGCTCTCGGCCTTCCTGAAGCAGCATCTATAGGAGACAGTCAGCATCTACAGTGTAGGAGACCTACAAGAATCCTACAGGATACATAGAAATCAATCTACAGGACTGTTAGTAAGCACTAAGGGAGGTGAAATCAAAGGTTATCCTCATCTGAATGTAACAAAGCGAGGTAGGAGCTATACACTCCATGTTTTCCATTTGAAACAAGAAAAAATCCTAAATTTGATTAAGGAAATTCCAGTATAGGAGAGTTATATTTCATGTCACTAAAAGTTAACATTCATACCTCCCTCACCTACCAAAATTCTTAAATTGTATCTTCACAAGCATCCACAATTACCATGGAAAGATGACAGGAGGTTTCAACAAGAGAGAACCCACAAACACAACAAGGATCCACCAGCATCCTCATGTAGTGGAAATTTTCACAAGGCACCAATAGATGGGGTTCTTTGAGAGGATGAGAGGATACGATGATGATGTGGCCAGAGAAGTTTCCCTCTCACTCATACCCCTCGCTAGGACCAATTCCACTGCTATGGTGAAAGGCTTATTAGTAGTAATTACCCTTGAAGTTATAAGCAGAATCACTACACTCCCTTTAGGGTTACCATGGAGAAAATAAGACAAGGGTAATAACACCCTTGCAAATAAAATATTCTTTTTGGAAGGAGAAGAGAAAATGGAGGAAAAAAATGGGGTTAGAAGGGAAATAATTACATACCCTTGGAATGAAGTCAGGTACCACCTCATTAAATACATATCATGTGAAGGGAGATATAGTGTGGTTTATGGATACCACTTCAGACTCCTCCAAGAAATGAGATTCGGAGAGAACACACCTCCTCAAAATAGATTAAGTATACCCTATTTCCTTCTACAATCAATGATAGACATGAGCATCAAAGTGCAGGAGGGAAAACATCAACAACTAGCCCATCATGGGTTGATCAAACTCATCCTTGAAGATGATCTACAAAACCTAAGACTCCCTATTACATGGACAACCTTCAGAGACATGTAGGAAGGAGGAGAAATTAAAGCTCTTGAATATGACAAAATCCCCACTGCTAGTGAAAATAAAGAAGAAACAGAGGAGGAAAAAGAAAAAGAAATAGAGGAGGAGAATGAATAAGAGACAGAAGAAGAAACAAAAGAAGAGACAGATGGGCAGAGTGAGGAAATAGAGGAAGAAGAATAAGAGGAAGGTGGAGACAAAGAAAATAATGAAAAGGAAAATGGAAAAGAGGAAACATGATAGAAGGATGAATAGAGGTCTATAGCTCAAGGAAAAAAGGGGGAAGAATCACCAATGGTATCTCCAAAACCCACAGAGAAAGAGGTAGCAACTGCTTTTACTACCCTAAGTACACCTATCAAATCAAAAGGGAAGAGGCAAAGACAAACCCCACTGTACTTCAGGACAAGATAGAGCACTAGGATTAGACAAGATAGAACTCAAAACCCCACCAAAACTCCAATTGTCATTGAGGATTCACCAAAGCAACAAGAAAAGGAATCCCCTCTAGAGAAAAATCAAGGAGAAGGATCATCAGAACAAGCCTCTCCCAAATCTTCCATCACTTATGTTAGGAGGCCTGTCACAAGGTTAGCCTCATCAAAGCAAAAAGGTCTCCTACAGCAGACACAAAAATACCTACATGAAGCAGATACCATCCTACAGGAAACACAGAAAAGGGACCAAATAGTTATCACTCAACAAGAAACAAAGAAAGAATACCAACAACTGAGAGAACCTAGTCCACAACCCAACCTTAGCTCCTACTATAGGTTCATTGAAGGAGGTAGGGTAATCCCACAAAATGTTTGCCATTTCCCTATTCTTTTAACTTTGAAAAGAGAGGGCAAGGACACACAGGTGGATGAAAATTGCCAAATCAAAAGGGATGGAGGATGTAGGCCACACGGAGGAGAAAGGGATAGAGAAGCAATGATGAAATCTCAATTAGAAGCAGAGAATTCATGGCTAAGGGGACAACTACAAGAAAGGGAAATCCAGTTAGAAACTATGGCCCATTTATCCTTGGAGGCAATCCAATGTAGGATGTCAAAAAAGTCTTATGCCTTGTATCTCAAGGAACAATGGCTAAAATTCCAAATTAAGACTCTAGCACAAAGAGGAACTATGCCCTTCTAGGACTATAGACAATTCATTGATCTCTGTGATCGAAGCACCTTGGAAGATAGAGAAAAACTATCTAAGTTTTACCTACACAACTTGGCCTTGATATATTTAAATGTGTGGGAGCCAAATTCAAAACTAGGAGACTTACAATTTATGGCCTTAGCATCATGGATGAATCATGAGGAGGCAAGAGCTACAAAGATAAATAAAGGTAATGGAAAAAGAAGAGACAGAACATCTCATGATTAGAGATGAGCAATCCAACCCAATGGTTTTCATCAACACCCAAAACCTCATTGCAAATGATCCAAAGCTTGCACCTAGGTACCTTTTTGCACAAGAACAAGCAATCACACACTTTGAAGACATGTTCACATTGCTAGGAGATGACAACATGCAAGCTTGTCAAAGGAGATGGACCACCTTGCCTTACAACCTAAAAATTAGAGAATACCATTCTCTTAACAGAATGAGAGAGGAACTAAATAGAACCCCCATGTATAAGCAGGCTCTCCAAATAATCAAAGTCAATTGGATTGGCTTGAGGCTCAGTCCACCATTTCTTTCAGGAATGATGGAAGGAAGGAAAGAAGAAGAAGAAGAAAGAAATCAGTGGGAAGAGATAGAGAGGAAGGTAGGATTTTATTCACAGGAAGAGAAGACTACAACAAAAGCATGGGATGTTAGGGAAGCCACTAGAGCAATGAAGGACATGGACATAGATTAAGTTTCTTAGAGGATGAGCAACACTTTCAGATTGGGGGTGATGATGAAGCTCATCATTGGGTAAATTTATGGACCTTAATACACCTCCAATCTTACTAAAGTCAAATATTCTCATAATTCCTTACCTGTTTTAATTATATTTTTGTTAATGAGATGAGTAAAAGTAAGATGTTATGTCTAGTGGTCTAATGTGCATTGATTGCAGGTTTTTGGGAGAAAATTATGGAAATTATGGCTAATTAAGGTGCAGGAACTCAAATGATATGAGAAGATATTATAGGAGATGGATATTTCTTATTAAATCCTCACTCATTCGAATATCCTTCAATAAAATCACACTAGCTCGGAGTTCCAGGCAGCCCAGTCATGAAGATCATTAGTAGTTGAGCTAGTGATAGTTAAAGAACCAATTCATCTTAAGATTGGGAGCCAAGCCTCCCTAGATTTAAGGAAGTTGTTGGAAACTTCAGTTGTATAAATAAAGAGTCTTAGAGCCTCATTAGGATTCAGATTTTGGATGGTAGATAACTAAGCACTTTCGAGTTGAAGGATTGTGGAAAAACACGATTATGTAATATTTTTTGATATGTTAATGAAAATGAGCATTTCCTTGATCCAACACTAAGTTAACTCATAGGGTTGAAGCTCTTGGGTTAGGGTCCAACCCTAGCAGTAGAGGTTCCTATTACTGTACTTGTATGCTTATGTTATTTAATAGATTACTTGTTGAATTAATTTTGGCATTGTTTCATTGCAAGTATTGGTGAATTTGATTAGTTTGCTTCCATTTGTGCATAGATTTAATAAGTAGCTTTAGAGAGATAAAGGAATACCAAAAAGGCTGATAAGAGGTGGTTCTTGCCTCACTCCTCCCTTCAAGGACCATGGTTTGAAGGAAAAACTCCCATTCAGCCCCAAAAATATAGAATTATGAATTCTTATGAAACTTAGGGTTTTCTCCTAATTAGGCCAACATATTCAGTTTCCAAGGATAGTTTGTAGTTGTTATTTTTGTTATCTCCAACTTTGTATTAGATTTCAAGATGTTTCACAATAGGCTGCAAAGTATTTCCATGCATCAACTAGGCAAATGAATGATGAAATTATGTTTTCTTATGTTGTTGGAGATCTTTCTTGTTTTGACAGGATTTATGGGTAAATGCTAGTGATGTGTGTATTGCAGGAGTTTCAAGAGTGCAGGAAGATCTCATGTTAGTATCCCTAGCCTAACCTCATCCATCCATAATCACCAAAATCCACTAAGTCCATAAACCAAGTTATCATTCCATAAGACCAACTTGCCATCCTTGCTGAGTAAATCCAACCATCCTAGAAAATTTGGTTTGAGTTTTGAGGAAGTCCTATCCACTTCCTTGCCTTATTCCTTCCATCGCTCACCTTCCATAAGCCCTATACCACTGCCTAAATCAATCCTTATGCTTTCGATTTAATCTTGTAGGAATACAGGGGATCTTATAGGTGCATTGGCACATCCTGTAGTGGCATGTTTTGAGGCCGATTTGTGAAAAATGCTTCAAGAAAGATAGGAGAATGCCCTTGCTTGCCTCTCAAGCCTTATGACCCTTCACAACCACCTCTCTCCACACCTAACCCACCTACCATACAATCAAGAAGAATTAGCAATCATGTTTTCACAAAAAGGACAAAGAGAAATGGTTGTTGTGTTCATTCATATGCACAGCAGTAAAGTGTTTTGATTAGATCAGATTGCATGCTTAGGATAGTTAGGGTTCCACATGTGTTAGTTTATAATTCTTCTGAAGCAAGATCTCTTAATAGATAGCTAGATGACTAGTGTGTTTCAAGCATTTCTTTCAATTTTTCGTTACTGTAGTACATAATATTTCAATTCTATCAATTAGGGAAAAACTCCCCTTTCTCCATTGGTAACCAAACTTCTTCTAAATCAATAGAAGGTTGGTTTGAGAAACCCTAGTGGTCTATCACTAGCTTAACAGTGACAAAGAGTGGATCCATTTCATCTATTTGTGTATACAACATTGTCACCTCCAATTTTGTACAAACGTCGGGTTGATAAAGTAAAGTTGGTAGCCCCAATAATTGCAACATTCTTGTTGCAATACTAGTGCTCATTAGATACTACTTCAGGGGAAGCAGTGGAAGGTATTGTTTACAGGCAGCTTGTGGGTTCACTCATGTACTTGGTGAACACAAGACCGAATATGTGCTATGTAGTTAATCAGCTTAGTCAAGTGATGGTTAGGCCTACCAAGTTGTATTGGAAGGAAGCAAAACATGTGTTGAGATACCTCAGGGGCACTTCTCAGTATGGATTATGGTACATACGGACAGAGGAGTCCATCTCGTAGATTGGGCAAGGAGTCCATCTCACAGGAAGATAACATCAGGAGGGATCTTCAGTATTGGGTCAGCGACAGTTTCTTGGTACAACAGGAAACAGAGATCGGTTGCACTTAGTTCGGCAGAGGTAGAGTACATGGTTGTGATTCAGGCAACATATGAGGCCATTTGGATGAGGAAGATCATGGTTGGTTTGTTTGGTCACCAAATGGATCCAACTATGATTTACTGTGATAATCAGAGTTGTATCAAACTCTTTGAAAATACATGTTTCCATGATTAGTCCAAGCATATTGATAACTGATATCATAATCTCATAAATTGTTTATTGAGGTGCATTATATTGTTATAGTACATTTCCATGGAGGAGCAAGATGCTGACATTTTGAGAAAGGCATTGTCAAGATGTAAATTCGAGTTTCACAGAGACAAGATCGAGGTAGCAGATAATCCCTTTCTTGTTGAGAGGGAGTGTTGAGAAATGGCAACACAAAATTCCAGTTTAATTTGTCCTTGAATTAAACTGAGAATTAAATTCAAATTCTATTCTCATAGCAACTTGTAAATAGTTAATTAAGTTTAATTAGCTTACGAATTTCGAGTTGGAAGTCTTTTTGTAGTCATGTATATGTTCTCCCTACGTTTTAGGAGTCTAGTATGAGTTTAAATTGAGTTGGAAATTAGATCACTCAGTTTACTGAGTTAAGTTCAGTTAAATTAGTTCCAAATTGTTTGTCGAACTAATAGAGAGTTAATAGTCAATTGGCACACTAGTGCATCCACAAGTGTCACTCTAGTTAACTAAAGATTCCATCATGAGAAGCTCATGCATGTCTATTCTAAGAAAGACCGAGTTGAGACTAGAGTGTAGGGACAATGTACTATCAGTTGTATTATTTACTGGAGTGTAAATATCATGCATGCATCAGAGATTGATCCTATGTTTTGATTCCGCAGTTTTGGAAGCATGGATTCCTTTTAAATATGGGTTATTCATCCTAGGAATTATGCAAGAGATTAGGGGCTTGGAGAGCTGAAGAATTGGCTAAGTGTTGGCCAAGGGATAACTTGTGAGCTTAGCGAGTTGAGCATACTTGTGCATATTTTTTCTAGTGAGAACAAGCTTTGTATCTTCACTCATATTCCTGATATATGAAATACAGATAGTGGGGTTTTAAGCAGTGGGTTTCCCCAGATGGATCTTATGGTATGTGCCATTGATTTATCTTCTTATTTTTCATATTGTTTTCATCGATCTATTGGCTTCCATTGGTTGAAATTAGAAGTAGATTCTTGTCATGTGCTTTAGTACATTGCATGAGCTTGTGAATCTACAGGATTTTATACAATCGAGCAGTGGAGGTTTTGTGCGTGATACATGGCCTGGGAGGACATTTGGTTGTCACTTTGTGTTGATGTCTAGTTCTCGAAGTAGGGAGGGTGGCATTGGTCATGGAGCTCTAACCTTGGATACGCGCCTAGATCCCTAGGTTGATGGTTAGTAAGTAAGCCTGATGGTACCAGGAGAGGTTGAAAGATTTAGTCAACCTTAGCCCCACTTGGATAGATTCAGGAATCTAGTCCATGGCATCGCGGTGCCTAAACTATTAGAAAAATTTTGATAGATTTCCTTGGTCAGGAATCTAGTCCATGGAATTGAGGTACCTAAAGTTCTTCATTATTCATGTGTTTTGAGATCTTCCTTGTACTTGTACTAACAAATACATCCCTAATTAAGAGGGAGTGTTGAAATTTGTAACTAGGTTTGGTCTTATTTAATGTATTTGAGATGTACTTATCAAAATAATGAAGAAAATATTATTATTATTATTATTATTACGACTTATTAAAGCATGGGTTTCATGCTTGGGTCATCATGTTAAACCTGTGGACTATTATTACATACTTGTCACAACAAGAAAATCTCGACCTTTTCTCACTTGGGAATAGAACTCATGCCAGTTGCAGACCTGAACCAATGAATTTTCAAAATGTGGAGAATATTGCTTCAAATCTGTAAAAATTGTAGACTTGGAAAAAATCACAGAAAAAGTGCAGAAGTTTGGTCTTGTTGTAAGCTTGGAAAAGTGCAAAAGTTTGGTCCTATTGTAGGCTTGGTACAGAACACAAAAGTGCATACCTCAATTTTTTTTTTGGTGTAATGGAGCTCTACCTTAAAATGTATATTTCAGTAGATTATGGAGCAGTTACTTTTGTAGATTTTTGTTGAAATTTGGAGTTTTTACTTCTGTGTTTTTTTTGGGAGTTTGGGGTTGTTATATAGGAACACGCATCTGAGATTTCATAAAGTAAAATAGACATCCTTAAGATCTGTTGGAGAATTTTACATCACTTGAAGTAGTCATCTCTAAAGAAAACTTTGAAGACATCTTGAAGAAATTTTTGAGACATTCTTTAAGTAGTATGGAAGCCATCATTGTTGAAGTTGGTTGAATGCCTTTTTGGAGAACTTTTGAAGTATTTTTTGGAGTTTATCCCTTGGACCTTTGAGTATCATCTTAAATCATTATTGGGCATAACAAAATACTTTATTGAAGTCTCCTTGAAGCATTACTGAAGACATTTTGGAGAAAATTTTGGTGACAATTTCGAACAATCATCTCTGAGATCTTTTCGTGAGACCTTGAGTAGTCACCTCTATTCTCTTGAAGACTTTAACTTTTTACTATATTGAAGATCAATTTTTTTGGGACAAAACATTGTTAAAAAACCTTTTTAGAAGATGACTTGGAAGCATTAATGGAAACCTTTTGTGCATGATTGAAGTTGTCATGGAGTAAGGAAGTTTCTTGGATAACATAAAGAATGGTGGAGAAACTTTTTCAAAATCATAAAGTTGTTATTGATGAGCTAAGGTATTTTGAGGGCATCATTGAAGAAGACTACCAGGGCTTGTTGTAGAAGACATAGGAATCCTTGAAGAACCATTGTACTTGTCTTGAAGAGTTGCAGAAGAGGGTTGGAGCCTTAGAGGATAGGAGTCTTAAATAAGATCAGGTTGGAGCCTATGCTAGTGAAGAGGGTTGTTTCCCTTGTAGAAATTCCTTGTATATTCAAACTTCAGATTGTAATATGCTAAAACAATTGACTTGAATCTACTCTACTCATGAGCGGAAACAATAAATGATCGATGAAATCATGAAGCATATATGAGAAAGAATTCAATCACACATAACACAATGATTTTATGGGGAAATCCACAACTAAAAGCCCCCGCTATCGGCATATTGCATTAGTCCGAAAATATGAGAAGATTACAATGCTTTTCTCAAGCCCTAGCAACCTCTACACTATCTCTATTTGTCTCACTGCTTCCTTGGCAAGCCTTGGATGAATACAATATGTTTTTCTCAACCTTGAGCTCAACCTGAACAAGTATTTTCTATCCTCTTCCTAACTGAATACCTTTCTCCAATACTTAGCCAAATTCCTAGCCTTCTAAGCTCCTACTTCATTGGACAATTTCTTTGGGAATTAGCCCATATTTGATTGGGAAATTCCACAATTATGAATTACCCAATCCTCATAGGCTTTCCTCTAATTTCATGCACCACCTGTACAATTCAGATGTTAATACAACTGATAGTACATTATCCTGAACCCCAATCTCAACTGGGTCTTTCTCTCATATGAAATGCATGAATTAATTATGAGTGAATCTTCATTTTATTGGTTTATCACTTGTGGTTACACCCCTCTACTGCAAATTACACCCCACTACTTGATATCCCACTATTTCCTCCATTAGTTGGAACTAGTTTAACTGAATTTAACTCAGTTAGATTGAATTAAATAATTACAACTCAAAAGAAGTCAACTTGGGCCCTTGAAATTTAGGAACCACTCCACATGACTCTAGATAGACTCCAAACTCAAATTAATTGAGAAAACTAAGTCAAATTAACTTAGTTAACTATTACAAGTTGCTATGAGAATTAGAATTACAATTTAATTCCTAATTTCGTTCAAGGAAAAAATTAAATTAGGATTTTTCTTAATGCTATTTTTAACATTTCTTGTTGCTAGTTTCAACACTCCCTCTCAGCAAGAAAAGAATTCAACTCTATCCTGGTCTATTATTTTTGGAATGTATTGCATGCAACAATTATCTTTGTTGTTGTTGCTACTACAACATCTGCAACTGAAAATCATCCAAAACAAAAAAGTAAAAATAAAAAATAAATGGAATCAACCATGTCTGCAACTACCTACTAGGAAAATTGTGTTGTTGCTAAATCTGCTACTAAACCTCTTGTTGTTTTGTCGACATTTCTCTATACTCCTCGGTATCTAAATGACATTGATCCTCCTACTAAATATTGTGGGCCCCGTATCAAGAAATAAAGCCAAGAGGAGAATGCCTCAATGGACCATGCCCAAATTTCTGCAACTCTTGGACTAAGAATCTACATTTCTCTACCTCACACCTGGGGGTATGGCTACATGAGCTCCTTCTCCCACTTAACTCGAAATTTCCCCCTGTTGAGGGTTCTTGCTTGACTAGATGTCTTCACTCGTCCTCCTCTCTGCATCTCCAATTGTGGTTGCTCCACAACTTGTTGAGATTGTTTTTGAGGCTACATGTTGAGAGGTATATTATGCTCCTTCTCAACCACCATATCTCTAGTATATGCCTTGCTCATCAATGCTTTGCATTTATGAAATAAATCAAATCTACTCAAGTTGTTGTCACTACTACTCTGTTGTTTCTTTCGTATTGTTGCTGCAACTACAGCAATAATGAGTCTCATCTCCCCAAATCTTGAAGTACTAGCCTCCATAGGGTTGCTCCCTCTAAAACTAGACTCCCTATGAGTCTTGATCACCCTGTGGGAAATCTCTCTGCTCCTCAATATACCAATGAAAATGATCACAACTCATTTTTGTGTCACTAAACATTGGCTCGTTGATCTGCCCACTAGAAACCTTCTTGCTCCATTAAGAAGTATGCACATAGGGTCTTTTGGATCTGCCCTGAACTAGAGCTCCATCAATCTAAAAGGACAACTTCGAATTCTTCTCTTCTATTTTGATTTCAGCTTCGATACCATGCAGAAATTTCTACAAATCTAGCTCTCATACCATGTAGAAATTTCTACAAATCTAGCTATGATACCATGTAGAAATTTTTGCATATCTAGATCTGATACCAAATAGAAATTCCTTGTAGATTCAAACTACAGATTTTAATATGTTAAAACAGTTGACTTGGGTCTACTCTACTCATCAGTGGAAACAATAAATGATCGATGAAATGATGAAGCATATAAGAGAAAAAATTCAATCACACATAACAAAATGATTTTTTGGGGAAAGCCACAGCTAAAAACCCCTGCTACCTATATATTGCATTAGTAAAAAAATATGAGAAGATTGCAATGCTTTTCTCAAGACCTAGAAACCTCTGCACTATCTCTACCTATCTCACTACTTCCTTGGAAAGCCTTGGACGAATACAATATGATTTTCTCAACCTTGAGCTCAACCTGCACAAATATTTTCTATCCTCTGCCTCACTAACTTCCTTTAGCCAATACTTAGCCAAATTCCTAGCCTTTCAAGCTCCTACTTCCTTCTGGAATTTCCTTGGGAATTAACCCATATATCATTGGGAAATTCCACAATTATGAATTGTGCAATCCTCATAGACCTTCCTTTGATTGCATGCACCACCTATACAATTCAGATGATTATATAATTGATAGTGCATTTTCCCTAAACTCCAATATCAACTGGGTCTTTCTCTAATCTGACATGCATGAATTAATTATGGGTGAATCTTCAATTTACTGGTTGATCACTGGCGTACACCCCACTACTGCAAATTACACCCCACTACTGGATCTCCCACTAATTACTCCATCTGTTGGAACTAGTTTAACTGGATTTAACTCAGTTAGACTGAATTAAATAATTACAACTCAAAATAACTAAACCTTGGCCCTTAAAATTTATGAACTACTCTACATGACTCTAGATAGACTCCCAACTCGAACTAACTGAGCAAATTGTTATCACCCCAAGAAACTCTCCTAGGTTGTATCTCGGAGATGCTTGGGAACATTAGAAACTCAACTTAATGTTGGAAATGGATGAATGGAAGGAATGATGCTTGTTCAAGCCAGATAACCACTCCTACTTTACTTGACTCTAGACATGCATGAACATCCCCAGACTACAAGGCTTTAGACCACCAATTACTCACAGTTTAAGGATTGGGTGAACATGGACAATATGACCACACCACCAAATGCACAAGACCCTGTGATGGTCGGCTGCAGCAAATAAAGAGGTCTGCAAATCTATTTCCCTAATGCACAGACAGGATGACAACTCTCTAGCATTAGGTGAAAAGAAACCTGAATAACACATTCACTGGTACATACAACGTTTTAACATAGAGGTAGGATGACAACTTCTCTAATGCTAAACATCAAGAGTTCAAGAAAACTGCATAACAGGCACAACCTAGAACATAATAGGAATGGTAAGTGAGCAATTAACAACAAAAGAAGCTTGTATTAGCTGAAAATGAAGACGAGATGCTGTAAGTATCAAAGCAGTTACAGTCTCCAGAAGTTGAACCTTGCATCAAAACAACAACCATCAACCCTGATTACATCTTGTTTCTGGATATATATATAGAGTTTGAATACAGAGGCACTCGGCCATTCTAAGTATGGAGGGGTCATAATTGACCACCAACCGCTTTAACTACCTGACAGAGCTTCTAAGTGCAATTTTCTTGCTTTTATGAATAAATCTGATCTTCTCGGGTGCTCTGCTATACTTTCGGGTGGCTGGAGTGTCGTAAAGGATAAAATTCCATAACTGCTAAATGTATTTATCTGCTTGAGGTTCATCTTTTTCCTCCTTGGGTACACAGTGAGTTGAATGCAGTGGTTGAAGTGGAAATGCACCAAACACTGATAGACAGTCGCCTTCGTCCTTCCGGCGCATGGGATGATCAGGGTGAGAGGACTGCATGGCAGACGTATGAGCAGGACAGAGGATGGATATCAGTCGTTGGATCAAACGAATGGATGGTGAAGATCTCTCGGTAGGAGGTATCGGGAGGAAGTGGGAGCACACAATCGTGAGCCGTTGGATCTCGAGCAGACAGATCCAACGGTCATCGGGCAGAGGAGATGCGTGGGGGTTAATAGGCGGGGACGGAGGCTGGGCGGTAAGTGGTATTACTCACACCATCGTTGGGGGTTGGGAGGTAATAGTACAACGGCCCGTGATACCACTCGGGGGATGACGCGTGGTGGCAGGGAGCGGGTGAAACCACTTTTGATCACAAGTTATCGTTCGAGCAGTTTGAAGGCACGAGGGGTGCCACTACCGTTGAATCACGTGGTAGATGATCGGACGGTTGAGGTTTAAAGGTGAGGAAGGGTCATGGGAGCGTGGAGTCACGTGGATAGGGTCATATGACAGTTTGAGCCCCGTGCTCGGGGGCCTGAGGAAACATGGGATTATACCGAGTTTTAGAGGTAAAACGGAGGTAGCGGGGTTATGTTGAAGGCTCTATGGAGGCGCGTAGTAGTGTGGGTGCGGGCTTTACAAGGTTTGGTGTATTTACGCCCAAGGCTTTGAAAAGGGCTTTAAATATGATTTTCAACAAAAGCACGGGAAGTTAAGACAAAAGGAGAGTGAGAGAGTTGGAGGAGAAGGTGAGGGCAACCACCACAAGCCTTTCTTTGAGCATGACCAAGGACCAAGTTGGCCTCCAGCTTTAGAGAATATAACAGAGCTAAAACTGGCTCGTTTTGGGGATGAGATCCTCCCTCTGAGGTCTCAAGAACTGCAGATCAATGCCTTTCTTGTGAAAACAAATTAGAAAAATTTCTTAGCGTTCCATTGGGCATGGAGTCTAACTGAGCCTACACTAATGGAGTGACCACAACTTCCTGAACTACACATGCACTTCATCAGAAAACTCATTCATGACCATGTTCTTGAAGTGCAATATTGTTCAACAGATGATCAGGTTGCAGACATCTTCACAAAGGCTCTCACAGAGGCGAAGTTCACTAAACTTCGATATATGGTTGGAGTTCAGGAAGTTGTCACTAAGGGGGGATAGGCTCTAGTGCCTCCTTCCTTCTCCTATTGTGTCATATTTGTAAATCCTTCAATCCTATCCCAAGTTGTTCTTAAGGGGGGATGTTAGGATATTCCGACACATAGGAAATAGTTAAGTTCAACTTGGTCTAGTATAGAGTTAGGTATAGAGTTAGGTAAAGTGTGTTTCTTTACCGTTGTACATTTTGTAACTTACAATCCGACGGTCACGATATGTAGTGATCCGACGGTTCATTCTCTCCTCGGTATTACCGACACTTGATCCGTGGCTTGACACCCGATTGGTCCATGAATTCTATTTAAAGCGCATGGAGGGTCATTTGTAGGTTAACCGTGCATGAGAGAAGCTTATGTAAATTTTCATTCTTTTATTAATAAATTGCCTGTAGTAGCCACGTTGGCGCAGGCCGTGGACTGTTTCCCTCTCTGAGGGTTTTAACCACGTCAAAATACTGGTGTATTGATCTGTGATCTGTTTGTGAGCGGTGTCCTTTTGGTGTTCTGTCTGAGGAACTTACCCTGTAAATTCCTACAACAATATTGGTCTCAAACACTTGACAAGATTGAAAATGGGTCTTTAAAACATCATGTTAATTTTGTGTTCCTTCAGGCATGAATTAATTCACATGTAAAAATTAACCATAAATAACATAACACAAATAACCACGCAAACATTAGGAACAACGACACAAAATTTGGTGACAGAGTTCACCCATCCTAGGCTATGTCTCTGGGCCCTGCTCAAAATCCTAGGCTGCTCATATTTCAATATTTAAAATGATGTACATCAATTTGTTGTTTACAATTGTTGTTATTCCTCCCGCAAGGAAATGTTCTCCTACAGGTAACTCTTACAATATATTTGACAATCTGAAATTAACGTTTACATCTACAACAAAAAAAAGTCTTCTTCCAAGACTCTAAACCTCAACTGAAATTGAGCAATCATGCATCAACAATACATCATTCATTACCTATCTCAATTTGACTTAGAGAGACAACAATTCATGTACTGACTTCTGAAGAATTAGTTGTTGTAACTGTCGAACAAGCTCCGTCGATGGATCTGGAGCGCACCAAAACCCATGTTTTGGTTCTTCAAGCGCCCAATTTGGACTCTGAATGACTTCGGAATGCCAACTACAAAATAAGCTTATAATTTGGCTCACACCAACAACTTCGAGCTGCACTAATTCCCTTCTCATTCCAATAGCGCAATGGCTCAACACCTTCTAGCTCACAAAGCTAGACTTTGACACCACTTTGCGCTTCACTTGCCTCAGACTTCAAAGGGCATGTTCTCTCCTCTGATGCATCAACAACCTTTTATAAGGTTTTTGGAACATTAATTTTAGAGTTTGGTTAATAAATTTTCCATGGTGTCAATTTGTTATAGCAACATGGTTTCATGAACCTCTAATTTAGAGTTCGGATTTAATACCAAAGAAAACATAGAAATTGGTTTTAAAATATGTTATAATTATATAACATATATGCGCCATGTAAAATATTTGTTTCAACAAAAGGTTTTTCAAAATAATGTATAGTTACAAACCACCGGGAGACATACGTTATATACACTGAAACCCGTGACAACACATATAACATATGGTTTAATGTTATAGTATGGTGGATATATGAATCTCCATTTGGTGCTTTGGTATATGGCATATAAAAAAGGTATTAACTCGTTCCTGGCGGTGTGGCACTAACCTCGGTGTTGTGCCAACTATGGTGCCTCAACATTCAAACGAGCATCAACGCTAAGTGTTAACGCGCTGCCATACCAATACTCCACTGTTGGACTACCACCTCCCATGCCAACCAAAATCCGATAGGTAATGTCATATCTTATGACAAATCTTTCGGCGGATATAACTTGACCTGTGGCAACATATATCAAATTCCCCGTGGCAATGGTTGTTATAACATGGTTGCTGATGGTAGCTGGTGGTGAGCCAGTTTTTGTTAACCCATGGCAATATGACATGCCATAACTCTGTTGCCACTTAATCCTTCGTGCTCCATGCCATTGAACTATATCTTTGGGTTGCCACAGAATATCTATGCTTTTCTTGATTTATCTGGTGTTCCGATGATTAACCATAATATTTGGGTTATAACTGTGAGCCATATGTGGCATATACCATATGTTTTCCATATGTGCTGACTGTGTGCCGGTTGGAGATTACTATGCATCGGTTGGAGACATCGTAGCCAAGTTTGGTGGAGAATTTGTTAAAATGTCGATAGGTTTGGCAGGGCTGGCAAGTGTGGCGGGCTCTGCCAACCTTTTTCCACATATGCCATATTTCACCAACTTCATCATAGTAATGTGCCTAATACAAAGGAAACACAATGGTGTAGTTGTTTAGAACTAGAGGTACTTGGTGCTCGTCATGATTTCGAATCTCCTCAGAGGTCCTACAGACTCATAACAAATTTTAGTATGCCATGAGGAGTCCACGTGGCAACCAATCATTGGCCCACGTGGTGCTCCATTATTCGTCATAATAAAAATCAACCAACCAATCATAAACACCAAAATTTAACAAACCAGAAGGAGCCACTTGGAATGATCTGAGTGCGCCAAGTGTCCATTGTAACCATGAGTTTTGACTAGCACCCGCATTGACTTTGAATTTTTCCCTGTTTGGAGGAAAACTTCAAAATGTATTTTCTTCCTCATACGGAGGCCATTTTCGAAACCAAATATACCAACAAAATCAACGCAATGAATTCTTCGACTTGGTGCTAATTTCCTGAGCATCTGAGACTAATACATTATGAGCATATAAAAAACTATTGCTATCTAGGACCATCTTGGTCTTCAAACATTACATTGAAAACTCTTACTGGACTCAAACAAGATCCATCCTAGATCACCACCTGACCGTATAATGGCAAAGCCAAATCTCTCTTTAGCCATTCACCCCCATGCTATATTCTGAGTATGAATGTGGGATATCATAAAACACATCAATCCAAAAACATCCATGGCTTCCAGAGGCCAACCACCTCAACTCATCAAACAATGGTTCCACCTCATGGTCAGACATCAAAAAATCATCATCACATTGGTCATCATCTATCCAGGACTAGTAAATCAACCCATATATGTTGTTGGGCTTCTAGAGTGTTTGTCCAACTAGGGCTTCCACGACTAGTAACTCAAACCACCAAGGGCTTCCATAGCGTTTGTCCAACCAAGTCTTCCAGGACTAGTAACTCAACCCAAGCTATTACAGGGCTTCCAAAGCATTTGTCCAACCAAGGCTTCTAGGAACTAATAACTCAACCCAGGATAAAGGAAACATGAGAACCAACCAAACAAAACAAGGAAATAAACTCACAATCTCCATGGCTATCTAAGAAATGGAAAGGCTAGGCAATCCACTATCAATCTAGGCAATCCTCCATGCAATTGATAGGTCATGACAAATAATCCACATGCATATGCCATGCATGACAAAATTAATGAAGAAAACATTCATGCAACTCGATACCTACAAGTCAAATCCATTGTATCTGTTGATCCTGATGTCCTCTTATGATTTCATGCGCTTCCTTTTCCTTCTTGCTCCAAAACTCCAAGTATGCCACACTCTCCAAGAGTGCTCCAAAAAAACTCTAAGTATCCAAGAGTGTGAGAGAGAGAATAATGAAATAGCTCCAAAAATGAACTGACTAAAGTTTGTGTACTGATCATCATAAGTCTTTTTATGAATGAGGCCTCTATTTTCTTCATTTTCCTCCTCACATGCAACTTGTGACCTTTCACCTCCCTCTTCTCCTTATTTCCATTATTTCCATAAATGAATGTGCCAAAAATTCCATTTTTCCTTTCCAAAGCCTTAGCCATTTCCTTTGCCAATTTCCTTAGCCATATTAATTGAAATGAACACCCACACTAGGATGTCTCGCTCAAAATTTAGCTTGGAATAAGTGTCCCATTAATTGTGGTTATTATTTTTCCTTTATTACTTTTATTACATGGAATTTTCACCATGGCTATTACAGAACCCTCCACCTTGGGCAAGCACCATCCTCGATGTTCAACAACACATATAACCACAAGACTATTGTAAGCATACCATACTGTCGATGAAGCTTTATAACTTAGCTCATTGTAATATTTACAATCAACCTATTGAGAAGAAAGCCAAGATGAAAACATAACAAACATAACATCATAATGGCATGACACCAATACCGCTTATTAGAGATTTATAACATAGCTCATGGAGGAATTTACATCCATATACATATGTACATATACCAAACATCACCAAAACATCTACCAAAACATATACCAAGACATATACCAAAACACCATACAAAAATTGTTTTGCCTCAAACAAAAAACAAGGAAGAATACATAGCCCGCATTTGATCCACCATCTCCCATTTAGCTTCATCGGGCCCATAGTGCTTCCATTGCACCTTAGCCTACTTGATTTCTTGATTCCAGAGCATGAGCACATTTTTTTGCAATATACACTGAGGCTCTAGTTAGAATTCTCCATCTGGATCCACCTGCAATACAGACCAATCAATCACATGATAATCATCTTTAACATACTTCTTAAGAAATGACACATGGAAAACATCATGGACTTTCATTATCGAAGACAGTTCAAGTCGATAGGCTATTGGCCCAATCCTCTCAATAATATTGAAGGGTCCACAAAACCGTGGTGCCAGCTTGGCACATGATCCAATCCATAAGGAGGTCTTCTTTGGTTTGATGCACAAGTACACATGTTCCTTAGCACAGAAATCCTTGAACAACTTGTTCCAATTTGCATAGCTCTTCTTCTTATATTTTGTTGCCTTTATATTTTTCTTGATTACCTGCATTTTCTGTTCCATGTTTGACAACATGTCTCGTCCAATCAACACCCTGTTAATCGGATCACTTCAACTGATGGGGGTATTACAACTCTACCCATACAATGCCTTAAACAGACTCATCCTCAAGGATTACTGATACCGATTTTATTCAACGAACTCTACCAATGGAAGACACTCTTCCCAATTTCATTGTTGATGCATCACATACATCCTCTACATGTCCTCCAATATCCTATTGACCATCTTTGTCTGTCCATTTTTTTGTGGATGATAAGTTGTATTGGAGGACAACTCTATGCACAAACCTACAAATAAATCCTTCCAAAACTTGGAAGTGAACTTTACATCCTTGTCTGACACAATCTTCTTCAGAACACCATGCAATCTGACCACATCTTTGATGAATACTTGTGCTACATCACTAGCTGAGAATGTAGACTTCGCTAGAATGAAGTGCACAACCTTTTTAAAATGTCCACAACAACCATGATGGAATCATCTTGTCTCACTATCTTTAGAAAACCTATGATGAAGTCCATGGAAATGACCTCCCATTTCCATTCTGGAACCAAAAACAACTGCAACAATCCACCTGGATGCTTACACTTTGCTTTCACACGCTGATAATCGAAACACCTAGACACAAACTCTACTACATCCTTCTTCAGATTCGGCCAATAATAAAACCTTTTTACTACAGTTAATGCCTTACGATAACCTGGGTGACCCAAATATGGTTTCACAAAACTCCCTCAAGGTCACCTTCTTGAGCTCACTGTTATCTAGCACATATCTCCTATCTTTGAATCTCACCAATCCATATATTGTAAGGAAATAGTCCAAATCTTGTGCACCTGCACCTATACATGTACCCGTACTACTACTTATACTACCACATGTACCTATACATGTACTACAACTTGTACCTATACATGTACTACAACTTGTACCTAGACCCGTACTTTGCTGCAACGTGTGCATAATCTCCATATACCTAGCATCCTGTTGACCTGCCTGCAAGATCCTATCCTATAAGTCTGTCCCATAGGAGCTCATAGCTGCTAGGTGATTTATTTGTATCGGCCTGCTAAGAGAATCTACCACCTTATTATTTTTACCTTTGATATACATGATCTCAAAATTGAATTCACTGATTGTGGCCAACCACCGAGCCTGCCTAGCATTCAAATTCAGTTGGTCAAATAGATACCGCAAACCACTGCGATAACTCATCAATATAAACCTCCTACCCAAAATATAGTGTCTCCACATCTTCAATGCATGTATGACCATTTTCAACTCAAGTCATGTGTAAGGTAGTTATGCTTGTGCTCATTCAATTTCCATGAATCATAGCACACCACCTGTCCATTCCACATAGGGACTCCTCCAAGTCCTTTCTTGCAAGCATCTATTTATACTACAAACTCTTTGCCTGGATCTATAATATTTGACATTGGTGCATGTGTCAATAACTGCTTAAAATTCTCAAAACCAACCTCACACTCCTCTGTCCAATCAAACTTATTACCCTTTTTTTGCAATGACGTGATAGGATAAGCAATATGTGAGAAGTACTTGAGGAACCTCCTATAATAGCCTGCCAACCCCATGAAAGATCTAACCTCATTTACATTCCTAGGAGATACCCACTCCATGATGGCCCTTATCTTTTCTAGATCTACTGCAATGCCCTTTTTGGAGACAACATGTCCCAAGTAATGTACCTCAGTCTGAAAGAAACTACACTTGCTGATATTAGCATATAACTGATGCTCTCTCAATAATCTCAACACTGCTACTAAATGCTCGACATGCTCTTCCTCATTTTTAAAATATACCAATATATCATCGATGAACACAATAACAAATTTATCCAAATACAGATGCAACACACTATTCGTCAAGTACATAAATTAGTTGGATCATTAGTCAAACCGAATGGAACTACAACAAACTCATAATTCCCATACATGGTTTTGAAGGATGTCTTGTAAATGTCCTCCTCTTTGATGTGTACCTGATGATATCTAGATTCAAATCAATCTTTGAGAACATTGTTGCTCCCTTCAACTGATTGAACAAGTCATCAATCCTTCGTAATGAATACCTTTTCTTCATGGTCACTTTGTTCAACTACCTCTAGTCAATGCATAATCTGAGAGTACCATCCTTCTTATTCATCAATAATACCGGTGCACCCCATGGTGATACACTTAGCCTAATTTATCCCTTGTCCAACATTTCCTTCAATTGTACCTTCAACTCTACCAAGTCAGGTGTACTCATCCTACAAGGTGCTTTTGATGTTGGAGCTTCCCCTGGCACCAACTTAATAGAAAATTCTACCTCCTTGTGAGGTGGAAACTCTGAAATATCCTTAGGAAATACATCCTGGAACTACTATAGAAATGGGTACCTACTCAAAACATTTGCGTGCTCAACTTCCTTACCTTTGTCACTAGAAATGTGCACCGCAAATAACGCACACCCTTTCCTGTGACTATAGTTTTCCTGCATAGTTGTCACCATCCTAACTGATGTGGCTTTCTTCTTTCCCTATAAGACTCTTGGTTCTCCATCTTCGTCCAAGCACTCAATAGCTTTGTTATGACAATCCACTTTGGCTCTATGAAGGTACAACCAATCCATGCCCAACAACATATTGTACGATCCCAACGGTGATACGTTCAAAAATGTTGTGGTAGGCATACCATTCAAATCAAATGCACAATCTTTAACCCAATGATGAACTTGCTTCTTTGTAACTATAGCCAACTACACTAACCAAGATTATGCATGCAATTCATTAGTCAAACTCACTTTAATAGGTATTTCTTCTTGAATAGCTGCTAAAACTCACTCCAAGTCAAGTCCTCATGAATACATTAAACATTCTTCACATTTTCCCACCAAATGTCTACTTTACCTTTGAGACTGAATGTAGCTACTATGACTTTCATGTTCTCTAAATAATCATGTAACCTGAAGAACTTCCTCATGCCAAGCAACCATGTTTATGCATCATGCCATTTCTTCATCTCTCCATGAAAAGTAGGTGGCTTTTATTTCTTAAACTCATCCAGAGAGTATCCCTTATCACTCCTCTTGTAAGGATGATAACAATGACGATCATAATGCCTATTTGAACCAGAAATAGAATAATGCCTGTGTCCTTCACCTCTCCTATCTGGAGTGTCGAACAATCTATCATCTCTCACTATGTCATCTCTATTCAACCTATGACCACTACAAGACCTACCACGATATGCCTAGGCATGTCAAATCTATGTATTTTCCTTGCTAGATTTGACATGTAACAATGTTTTTCAGCCTAGCCTTGCCATTTCCGGATAGCCATGGTGTGATGGGGTTCTCATGTTTGGTTGAGCTGGATTGCCAAATGGATTCAAAGCTGAGTGGGTTGGATATTCAAATGATAGAGCACATGGGATAGTGATCTCTGAACCGCACTGTGGATCACAGTAAAGCCATTGGGCTCATGACCCCTTAGCTAGACTATGGGTTGCGGTAAAGCCATGATTGTGTTGCCTCGGTGGGCTTAGGAATCCTTTCCGGTGAATCACAGGATATACGGTAAAGCCAAGAGGTGGTTTGGTCTCTGTTGGGCCTAGTAATCCCGAGTTTGGGATATGCGGTAAAGCCTAGTGAGTGGGTCTCGGTTTAGGGCTTAGTGATCTGGGTTTGGATTGTGGTAAAGCCAGAGATATGTTGAAAATGGCAACAAGAAATGCTAAAAATATAAGTGCTAAAAATATAAGTTCTAAAAATAGCACTACTAAAAATAGCAGTTTGGGTACCAGTGCTGGATTGGGCAACATGGAATGAAAAATGGAAGTGCTAAAAATAGAAGTTCTATTTTTAGCAGTTTATAATGGATTCCTATTTTAGTCAGTCCCTGGACTAGAAATAGGAAGTAAAATTCGAATTTGATATCAACAGGAGTTTGGAAATTAATTAATTAATTCAGTTTGAGTTAATTAGTTAAGGAAAATCAAACTTGAAGTCTATGTGAGGATATGCAACAGTTTATCTATTAATTGAGGAATTTATTCATCAACTAAAGAGATAAGGATGAGTTCTAATATGAGTAGTAATTAGTTGGCTTAGTTAACTGAGTCAAGTCCAGTTATATTTGATTTAAACAGTTTGTTTAAATTAAGTAAGTTCAGTTAGTTAATGCATGCTTGCATATAATTGTGGCACTTCAGATAACTGAAGATCCTCTCATGAATAACTCATGCATGTAAGTTCAGAGAAAGACCCAGTTGAGATCAAAAGAGGGACAATGTACTATTAGTTGAATGGATTTTTCCTATAAAGGAAAATCATCCAAGTAGAAGGATTAAGGTTCCTTGAGGATTGTGTAGTTTTACAAGGTGTGAGATCAGTGTGAGAGATCAGTGTTACACTTGGTAATAGGAGGATCACCTAGGAAAAACTATGCAAGGAAATAGGAGGCTTGGAGGTCAAAGGAGAAGTCTTAAGAGAAGTCTTGATTGCCTGTGAGCATCCAGGAGGATTGCACTAAGAGCTGGCTAGATGTGAGAGCTAAGGCTTTGTGTAATCTTGATGTATTTCCACCTTCATCTGTGAGGATTGTACTGAGAGATGGCTAGCTGTGTGAGAGATAAGGCTTTGTATAAATCCTTTGTTTGGTAATACAGAGATGGGGTTTTAGGCAGATGCTTTCCCCGGGTAAATTCTTTTGTGTTATGTGTTGATCCCTTCTTATCAGTTCTATGTGTTCTTATTGATGTTGCTCATGGTTGATTAAGCTTCCGCTAAATTGTTTGTAGAAGTAGATCAAGTGTTTTGCTTTAGTACATTGCATTACCAGGTGATCTACAGTGGGAATTTTTACATGGCATCAAAGCTAGCTGATTTGTAGAGAAAATTCTATATGGTATCAGAGCACATGTGATCAAGGAGAGAACAGTATATTGGGAGAAGATTTCAAAGTTTTGAGTTTTGGGCTGAGAGTTTGCAGAGAAGATCTGAAAATTTCTGTACAAAATTTTTAGAAACAAATAGTAGATTTGGATTCCTTATAGAAAAATACCCCAAAAAAATAAAAATCAGCTGAATCAGAGTTCAGATGAGGGAGATATCGTTGATTTAAAATCAGCTCTTTTTCCAGGAAATTTCGTGACGGTGGAAAAGATGAAACAGATTGGTGTGCTAGTCAAGAACATGTATGCACTTGAGGTACAGAATGCATGCAAGGCCTTGAGGATCAAGGCAAAGGTTAGATACTTGGTGGTTGAGAGGGAGAGTAAATTACCCCTCAACTTGCAGTGCCAGAAGAAGTCTCAGATGATTGTGGAGGAGCCACGATTGGTGAAACAGATTCAAGAGGTTGTGGAGTAGCCACAACTAGAGAAGCTGAGAGGAGACATAGTGGAGGCATCCACTCATGCAGAGACCTCCAGTAGAGGGAAACTTCGATCCATGTGGGCAAAGGGATCACATGAAATCATACCTCTAGGTAGGAGGTGGGGTAGTGTGGAGTGATCATCCCAAGGAGGAGGGGCAATGTGGAGTGATCATCCCAAGGAGGAGGGGCAGGATCATTGAGGTACCCAACCTCTTTGATTCAACTTTGCTATGGGAGCCTCGATGAGGAGTAGCAGGAACTGACTAATTGGGTAGAGACAGATGCAGATGGAGCAGCAAAGAGAGATACAATGTAGGGAATTCTAGGATAATGCAGAGCATTCAAGCTGCAACAATGCGAGAGGCACAAGTATGTTGCACAGTGCAGGGTAGCACAGAGAAGGGTGCAACAGTGCAAGATGCATGGAGATGTTGTAGTAGTGCAGAGGTCAGAGAAGGAGCACTTGTTAGAAGCAGGTAGAGTTTTAGCATCAGAGTATGTTTCTAGCTCAATAGAGAGGTCAGTTGGGAGATTTTTTGTTCCGAGAGTTGTTGGAGCAACCACACTTGGTAGAAGTGTTGCATGCAGAACATTCTAGAGGTAAAGGATCAGGTTCGAGAGGAATCCTATCTTGTTGAGAGGGAGTGTTGAAAATGACAATAAGAAATGCTAAAAATAGAAGTTCTAAAAATAGTCCTGCTAAAAATAGCAGTTTAGGTACTAGTGCTAGATTGGGCAACATGGAATGAAAAATGAAAGTGCTAAAAATAGAATTTCTATTTTTAGTAGTTCAGGATGTATTCCTATTTTAGTCAGTCCCTTGACTAGAAATAGGAAGTAAAATTCGAATTTGATATCAACAGGAGTTTGGAAATTAATTAATTAATTCAGTTTGAGTTAATTAGTTAAGGAAAATCAAACTTGAAGTCTATGTGAGGACATGCAACAGTTTATCTATTAATTGAGAAATTTATTCATCAGTTAAAGAGATAAGGATGAGTTCTAATTTGAGTAGTAATTAGTTGGCTCAGTTAACTGAGTCAAGTCCAATTATATTTGATTTAAACAGTTTGTTTAAATTAAGTAAGCTCAGTTAGTTAATGCATGCTTGCATATAACTGTTGCACTTCAGATAACTGAGGATTCTCTCATGAATAACTCATGCATGTCAGTTTAGAGAAAGACCCAGTTGATATCAGAGGAGGGACAATGTACTATCAGTTGGATGGATTTTTCCTATAAAGGAAAATCATCCAAGTAGAAGGATTAAGGTTCCTTGAGGATTGTGCAGTTTTACAGGGTGTGAGATTAGTGTTACACTCGGTAACAGGAGGATCACCTTGAAAAAACTATGCAAGGAAATAGGAGGCTTGGAGGGTAGAGGAGAAGGCTTAGGATAAGTCTTGACTGCCTGTGAGCATCCAGGAGGATTGCACTGAGAGCTAGCTAGCTGTGAGAGCTAAGGCTTTGTGTAATCTTGATGTATTTCCACCTTCTTCTGTGAGGATTCTACTGAGAGTTGGATAGCAGTGTGAGAGCTAAGGCTTTGTATAAATCCTTTGTATGATAATATAAAGATGGGGTTTTAGGCAGGTGCTTTCCCTGGGTAAATTCTTCTATGTTATGTGTGATTGATTCCCTCTTATCAGTTATATGTATTCTTATTGATGTTGCTCATGGTTGATTAAGCTTCCGCTAAATTGTTTGTAGAAGTAGATCAAGTGTTTTTCTTTAGTACATTGCATTACCAGGTGATCTACAGTGGGAGTTTCCACATGGTATCAGAGCTAGCTGATTTGTAGAGAAAATTCTACATGGTATCAGAATTAGCTGATTTGTAGAAAATTCTACAAGATACTAGGAGACAAGAAAATTCGTCACGATGTAGGTGGAGAAATCTGGTGGCATCCATGCTTGTTTGGCCTAGTGATCAGGTGGAGATCATGGTAAAGCCTCTTATGATGTGTTCATTGTGTTGGTCTAGTTATCCGGGATGGATTACGGTAAAGCCTGGTTTCTATTGATGAGGGTGAGGTGGTTTAGCCTCGGTATGATCTGGTTGAGTTCTTTTAGTTTGAGTCCCACATTCATGCTTGGAATATGGAATAGGGGCTAATGGCTTAAGAGAGATTTGGCTCAACCATTCTATGGTCGGGTGGAAGGTGGTAGTCCTATCTCCGGTTGTTTGATTGATTCATTAATGAGAAATTCATTTCCTTTATTTCCATGTTCAATTGTACTGATGTATATATGGATTTTAATGGCTGATATGTTTATTGTATTTTTGTTCCTGTTATGATGGTTATATGCACATTTTATGACAACAAATATGTATAGCTCTCGGCATGTTTTTATTTGTATATGAATGGATAATGTGTCTATGATCGAATAAATGATAATTCAGCGAATGGCATGAGGGAAAAACGGTTTATAGCGGTTCTCAGATAAGTATGATATCCCTACACTTAATTATGTTGTTTACACATGTAGGTTACATGTTGACAATATGTTTGATAACATGCCTGTCATGGCTAGTAGGGGTTTGGTTAAGGTCTTGTTAATCTTATTGATTTTGCATCATTGTTTCCTTGTTTTTTATTTGATTATGAGATTTCATTCCATTCTGGGCAGTGGCCTAGGCTCTGGGCCTGAAAATGCAGCTTAAATCTTGGGGTTGCTAGAACAAAATTGGCAATTTTAGTCCACAGTCCTGGAAAGTAGGCCTATGAGAGTGAATTTAGGACTCTGGTCGCTCCCTTGCATATAGCATGAGAGCAACTATGGTCGAAGAGGTCTAGAATAGCAGTGGGACCCAGGGACATGTTGTCTGAGTGGCTGACTTGTCTCTTGAGTGTTTTGTTGATGATGTTGGATGATTGTGTGTGATGTTCCATCGATTCCACTTCCTTGAAGTCAAATAGGAGGTTGAATCTAATCATAGTAGTCTCTCGTCTCATGTTTACCCCAGTTGGCATGGTTACTTGGGTGGATGTGGGAGGAGGGTGTTACAAAGTGGTATCAAAGCATGGATCAACCCTCAAACTAGATGGGTTGAATGTGTTGGTAATGCATGCATGTCAGTTGCATGTGTGTGTCTTACACTTATATATTTGTTGCATTTGCTTGATGTTGGATTATGGTTGTAATATGGTTATCATGGAGAATTTGATATTCATTTTGTGAAGAGTATTTGAAATGAGTATGTGACTAACTGTGTATGGTTATTTGTTGCTTACATGTTGATTTTATGTCACTTACTTACATCCTTGTATGTTAGGTTATATTTTGAATATTTTGATTACATTTATCAGTCTTGTAGGTTTATTACAAGGATTGATCGATTATGCTCAACTACATGCGTTTATGCGTAGGTGTAGCTGATTTGGCATTTCTTATGCATACTGTTGGTTCCATGTAGCAATGTGTATAATGGAGTAATGGTTGTCGTCATGCATGCGATCATAGCATGCATTGTTGATATGGCCTTGCATTGATGATTGGATCCTAGTTAGAATGATGTTTATGAGTTGATACATTTACTTGCGTATGTTGATATGCTGTTATGATTATGTTATACATGTATTACATTGATTTGGTGATCTTGCAAACAAGGTATCCTCCCCAAGCTATACTAAGGTACGTTGGTTTATTGCAATTTGGTTTATCTGACATATTATGCATTGCAGAAAGAAAAGATAAAATGGCTAGCAAGATGGTTGACTACAAAGACTCTCCCCATGAATCCAAAGAGAAGTATGGTGTTGGGAACTCTTCAGATTTGGTAGTTACATTGAGAATTTTGAAGGAAGAGATAAGGATTTTTAAGGCAGATAATGATCGGATCATACAAGCACAAGAGAAGTGGGCAAAGGTAAACACTGAATGGTGTACTTCTTCAAAGTTTGTCAGACTTGTAGTGACAAGGGCTGATTTGGATCAGCCATGGGCATGAGCATAAAACTAATTGGGCGTATGGCAGTAGATATCCTGGTACACGCAGGTCAGATATATCTGATACAGTGAGAGATGGCATGTTGTTGGACACTTCGGATAGGAGGGGTGATGAACATAGGTATGATTATAGTTCCGGTTCTGATAGACATCATGATCGTCATCGCTATCATCCTTATAGGAGAAATGATAGGGGATACTTTCCAAATGAGTTCAAGGAAGAAAAACCACCTACTTTTGAATGAGATATGAAGAAGCCAGAAGATGCAGAGGCTTGGGTACTTGGAATGAACAAATTCTTTGAGTTGTATGAGTTCACAGATAACATGAAAGCCAAAATAATTATCTTTAGATTGAAAGGTAAAGCATACATCTGGTGGGAAGATGTTAAGAAGGTAGAGACATTAGGATAGATTATTTGAGCTGGCGGGAGTTCAAGAGACTTTTTAGGAAGAAGTACTTGTCAAAAAGGTACTATGACAGTAAGGAAAAAGAATTTTATGAGTTAAATATACGATCGATGACAGATGAAGAGTACATGACCAAGCTTTTGGAACTACTGAGGTATGTACCATATCTTAGTGATGATAATACTAAAGTTTAATGGTTTTTCAATTGTTTTTCATTAGAATTTAGAGATTGGATTGAGTATGATGAGCCTCAGTCACTTAAGGAAATTATTGGGAAACTTAAGCATTGTTATGAACAATCAAAGTGTAAGAATGAATCTCAGCATGGATGGAAAGGAAAGGACAAAGGTAAAGGTAACTGGGAGCATAAGAGGAAAAGGCCTCAACATGCAGATGAGAAAGAGAATGTTGCATCGCAAAAGAGATTTAATGCAGCTAGATAGGGACATGAGTCACAACTGCTGCATAGAGGTGTTGGTATTGGTCAGCAGGAGTGTTGGACATGTCCCAAGGAAAACCTTAAGAGAGATTGTCCACAAAATTAAGGTGGTAGGCCTTAGATATATAGTGCACATGAGGCACAGGCTGTTGGGGACATTGGTAAGAGTATTCCATATAGCTATGCAGCAGTGGACAACAAGCAGGCATAACACTAGGCATCTATCATTGAGATGGATGGTAAGATTTGTGATCAAGTTATTTCTATTTTGATTGAACCTGGATCTAATTATAGCTATGATAGTCCTGACTTGGTGGATAAGTGTGGTTTGAATAAGGAATTGCATGCAAAGTCTTGGTTAGTGCAGTTGGGTACATGTACAAAGAATTGAGTCCATCATTAGGTAAGAGCTTCGCATTTGATTTAATTGGTATGCCAACAACAACAAATTTGAATGTGTTACCATTGGGATCTTAAAGTATGTTATTGGGCATGGATTGGTTGTGTCTACATAGAGCCAAGTTAGAATGGCATGATAAATCTATTGAGTGTGTTGATGACAATGGAGAACCAAGAATCTTATAGGGTAAGAAGAAAGACACATTAGTTAGGATGGTGACAACTATGCAAGCAAAGTGTAGCCATGGGAAGGGATGCAAGCTATTTTCAGTACACATTTCCAGTGATAAGGGTAAGAAGGTTGAGGATGCAAATGTGTTGAGTAGATATCCAGTGTTGCGGCAGTTTCAAGATGTATTTCATGAGGACATTATAGAGTTTCCACCTCACAGGGAGGTAGAATTTTCTATTGAGTTAGTGCCAGGGGTAGCTCCAACATCAAAAGCACCTGACAGGATGAGCACACTTGAGTTGGTTGAGTTAAAGTTTCAGTTGAAAGAAATGTTCGACAAGGGATAAATTAGGTCAAGTGTATCACCTTGGGGCACACTGGTCTTGTTTGTAAGGAAGAAAGATGGTACTCCTAGATTATGAATTGACTACAGGAAGTTGAACAAAGTGGCTATCAAGAACAAATATCCTTTGTCGAGGATTGATGACTTGTTTGATCAGCTGAAGGGAGAAAAAATGTTCTCGAAGTTGACTTGAGAGTCAGATACCATCAAGTACACATCAAAGAGGAGGAAATTTACAAGATTGCATTCAGGACCAGGTATGGGCATTATGAGTTTGTTGTTGTTCCATTGGGCTTAAATAATCCTCCATATACATTCATGTGTTTGATGAATAGTGTGTTGCATCCATATTTGGATAAGTTTGTTATTGTGTTCATTGATGATATATTGGTATATTCTAAGAATAGGAAGAGCATGTCGAGCAGTTAGTAGCAGTGTTGAGGTTGTTGAGAGAGCATCAGTTGTATGCTAAGCTCAATAAGCATAGTTTCTTTCAGAATGAGGTGCACTACTTGCGACATGTTGTCTCCAAGGAGTGCATTGCAGTAGATCTAGAGAAGATAAGGGCCATCATGGAGTGGATAAATTTTAATAATGTGGATGAGATGAGATCTTTCATGGGTTTGGCAGGCTATTATAGGAGGTTCATCCAAAAATTCTCACATATTGCTTATCCCATTACATCATTGCAAAGGAAAGGTAGTAAGTTCGAATGGACAAAGGAGTGCGAGGCGAGCTTTGATAAACTTAAGTAGTTTTTGACGTTTGCACTAGTACTACACATTGCAGATCCAGATAATGAGTTTGTGGTATGCATAGATGCTTGCAAGAGAGGGCTTGGTGGTGTCCTTATGCAGGATGGATGGGTGATATGTTATGAGTCCCAAAAACTAAACGGGCATGAGAAGAACTACCTGACACATGATCTTGAGTTAGTAGTGATTATACATGCATTGAAGATGTGGAGGTACTATCTTCTTGGCAGGCAATTTGTGCTTATGAGTGATCACATTGGATTGAGATACTTGTTTGACTCGCTGAATCTGAATGCCATGCAGGCTAGCTGGTTGGCCACGATCAACGAGTTTGATTTTAAGATCAAGTACATCAAAGGTAAAAAGAACAAGGTGGTAGATGCTCTCAGTAGATGGGTATAGGTACATCACTTGGCAGCTGTGAGCTCCTATGGGACAAACTTACAGGATAGGATCTTGCAGGTATGACAACAGGATGTCAGGTATATGGAGATCGTGCATAGGTTGCAGCAAGGTGATAGTACAGGTACAGGTACAAGTCATGGTATAGGCATAGGTATAGGTGAAGGTACATGTACAGGTACATGCAATGGTATAGGTACAAGTGGCAGTATAGGTATAGGTATAGGTGCAGGTGCACATGGCATGGACTATCATCTTATAGAAGATGGATTGGTTAGGTTCTGAGATAGAACATATGTACCATATAGTAGTGAGCTCAAGAAGGTGATCTTGAGGGAGTCTCATACGAAACCATATTCAAGTCACCCAGGTTACCAGAATACACTGATAGCTGTAAAGAGATATTACTACTCGCTGAACTTGAAGAGGGATGTAGCAGATTTTGTGGCTAGATGTTTCGACTGTCAGCGAATGAACCCAAATCGTAAACATCCAGGTGGCCTGCTATAGCTGATTGCAATTCCAAAATGGAAATGGGAGGTCATTTCCATGGACTTCATCATAGGGTTTCCAAAGACAGTAAAGCAACATGATTCCATCATGGTCATTGTCGATAAGTTAACAAAGGTAGCACACTTCATTTCGGTGAAGTCTAAGTACTCAGCTGGTGATGTGGCATAGGTATTCATCAGAGATGTGGTTAGACTACATGGTTTTCTGAAGATAATTGTGTCGGACGGGGATGCAAAGTTCACTTCCAAGTTTTGGAAGGAGTTATTTGCAGGCTTGGGAATAGAGTTGGCCATTAGCATAACTTATCATCCAGAGAAAGATGGACAAACATAGAGGGTCAACAAGATATTGGAGGGAATGTTGAGGATATATGTGATGCATCAATAGAGGAAGTGGGAATAATATCTCCCTTTGGTAGAGTTCGCATACAACAACAGTTATCAGGAGTCATTAAGGATGAGTCCTTTTGAGGAATTATATGGGTGGATTTGTAATACTCACATTAGTTAGAGTGATCTAGTTAGCAGAGTATTGATTGGACTAGATATGTTGGCAGACATGGAAGAGGAGATGGAGGTGATCAAGAAGAATCTCAAGGCAACACATGATAGACAGAATAGTTATGCAGATAGGAACAGGTCGTTCAAGGAGTTCTAGGTTGGGGAACATGTGTTCTTGCACATCAAACCGAAGAAGATCTCCTTATGGATTGGCTCATTTTCCAAGCTGGCACCATGGTTTTGTGGACTCTTCAACATCATTAAGAGGATTGGGCTAGTAGCCTACCAACTTGCACTGCCTCCGACAATGAAAGTGCACAATTTTTCTATGTATCTTTGCTTAAGAAGTATGTTAAGGATGATGATCACGTCATTGACTGGTCTATATTTTAGGTGGAACCATATGGAGAATTCCAGCTGGAGCCTCAGTGTATATTGTAGAAAAAGGTGCTCATGTCCTGGAACCAAGCCATCGAGCAAGTTAAAGTGCAATGGAACCACTTTGGGCCCAATGAAGCTACATGGGAGATGTTGTCTAGGTAAATCCTCTTTGCGGATAGAGACTATCCCTCTAGCCCAATGAGTGGGTCTAGCAACCTAAGTGACAATCTACCATACACTTTCCTAAGTTACAATTGAAAAGAGAGATGAAGAATATGGCCTACCTTGTTCTTATGTTATCTCAATCTCCTTTGTTGAAGACCTTGAATCACTTGTGTCATAGGCTCGTTCCTACTGCTCACAACATTTATGTACCTGCACAAGAGATCAAGACACAACAAGGGATGAAAATACAAATAGAATATTCAAAAGCAACCTACTTAACTGATCAAGGAATATTAAGATAGATGATACATGAGCATACACATCAAGGGAAAATGAACCAGCAATTGTATATTAAAAGAAAATAAGGGGAAGCATACAACCAAACCTTGATGTCAATAGGATCTCCTTGAATGAATAGCCAAGTCCAAGCTAAGCTCTCCAATCACTCCTTCTCCAAGCCAAATGAGTAGCATATAGGCACAATATTAGCATAAGGATGCAAATAGACATAGACCAACCATTTGGGAATGGGAGAAGATGAATATATAGGTTGGGAAAGGGAGTTAGGATCTCTCCAAAGATAGGAGTAGGCCCTCATCTCAAGGAGGTAGCTCATAGGGATAAGACCAAGAGGCCAAATTGGGAGAATTCGATCTCATCTATGTTGAACAACCTCCAACAAGCTGCTCTAGAAGCTTCTAGATCGCAAAGCTTCTCATCCTCTTTGGGAAAATTACCTTTTTGGGATCATCGTAGGTATACAAGTAAATAGAGCGATGCCATCGTGGGTCGAGTATAGCACAACAAGAAATCATTGTTTTTTTTAGTCTCATAATGGCGATGATTCTCAGATTAGGATTTTAGAGCTATTTCCTTTAGGGGAAGCTCAAGGAATTTTCCAATCAATGTATTAGGGAGGATCTAAGATGCATATATGAATGAGTACATTGCATAATGGACATGTTTCGGGCACTTCAGGGTATGTCACGGGGAATTGTAGGAGGTGTGACAAAATACTGTGTAACAGATGCCCCCTAAAGAATGAAGGCAGAACAGGGAGTGTGGTTGAGATGCTTTACAAGATTTTACAAAGACAAGGACAAACATTGTCAGGAGAACTGCAAATCAAGGATCCATATACATATACATATTTGATATCAAAACATGAATCCATGGTATGGACGCAACCATATGGATGATAAGGACTATATGAAAATATCCATGGCATGGGCACATCCATCCAAATAAAAGGATCATCTGTGAATCTAAGATCCAAGGTATGGTTGCAACCATCCGACATAGAAGTATCATCATAAATGTAAAGTCCCATGGTATCGTCACAACCATCCATATAGTAGAAACATGTGTACACTCATGAATAAAAAATAACTCAATGCATCCTCAGTCATATCAGACAAGAATCACGGTCTTGCGTTCCATCCCAACCTGATCCAAGTATGAATTCCAACATGCGAATGAATGTGTTGAAGTCGAACATGCGAGAAAACCACTTGATTACTGGCCAATGATGTGGACCGTTAATAGGCACGAGAGAAACCACCAATAATGATAGTGGATCTCAAGGTACGACAATACAATCCATGAATGTGATAATGAAGCTGAATTCAAACACTCATGGAATCACTCGATCGAAGTCCAATGATGAAAACCTGTTGTTAGATGCGAAGAACTTGCCATTAAGGCATGCAAGCTCTAAGGTAATGGAAGGGAGTTTCTATGTCATCTTCATGGATAATAAGCTAAAGTCGATAGGAAGTGACCCGTCGAAGGAGGGCCATGATGAATCCCCCATCATTGATACGAAACAAGGAATAAAATGGAATTAAATGAGTAAGATCAAAGACTCTAACAATGGGTCAGACAATCTATACGTAAATAACTACAGATAAGACTTCTCTTAAACACTCGCGACACAACTCCGGAGTGTGGAAACATTTGACTCAACATAGGACTAAAGATCATGATGACATAATGGAATAGTCAAATGAGAGGCAAAAAAGGATCACCCAAACCCAGGAGGACAAGTGATTGAGTGAGGATATTCCAAACCTGACACAAAAACAGAAGAGTGTCATGTTCAAGAGCGACATGCTGCCTATATAAAGGATGTTTCATTTTAATTTTTCCCCTGCTATTTCTAGTGAGTACCCCAATTATTTTTATCACAAGCTTGTAGGGGATAAAATATTATTTTCATGTAAGTTCATTCTTTGGATGAATCTATCCTAGTAAGTTTTATGATTCCTAGGAAGTAGAAACTCGATCTCATCATGGTGACGAGTCTTTCGTCATAAAATTTTAACGAGTCTGATGTAAGAATAACTCGGTATCTTTTTCACATTTAGAAATTTTGAAAAAGAGACAAAAAATAAAACTCCATCATGTCCCCCTTCGTAATTTGTCCCTCGAACCCGAAAAGGTAGAAAATAATATTTGAGAGAACCTCTTGACTATGTCGACCAAGGTGTACCTTTTTCGTAAATAGTCAATCTCAACCCGAAAAGGGGGTAAACATGTACTGAGACAACGTCAATTCATTTAGTTTAATGAGTTTGAAATGACAAGTGCTTAGCGATATTTTCATGTTTCGAGAGTCATAAAAAAGCTTAAATATGAATCCATGGGGGTTCCCTTTTCATTTATTTTTAACGAGTTTGAAAAAGAGATAAAACAAAAACTCATTTGAATAGTTGAAATATTTTGATGATTTCAGGTTGGACTAAAATGTCAATGGGTAGGGTTGCAATAATGTTTCCCATATTACCCTCAGACAGGAATTCATGCACCAAAACAGGTGTTTGAAGTGGATTCATTGGGCTATGAGAAACGAATGCTTAAAGACACGAAGACATCTCACTGAGGCTGGGAAGGAATGAAGAATGATGATGAGGATCGTTCTAAGGAGTTTCGTCCAGAGACATAACCTCAATGATACTATTGTCGGTGGGGAATGTCTCGTTCAAAGGATCCGGAGAATCCCATGAACGAAGCCAAGGAGATGGCACATAAGTATCCAGGTTCATACTAAAAACAACATGACTTTCTGAAGCAACTGTTGAAGCCAAGACAATTTCTTGATAAGCTTGTTCTAGTGGACTTAATGACATAGAATTACCAAATGAATCAATTTGATTTGGAGTAGGAATAATCCAAGGATTTGTAGAAACATAGGTCATATTGATGGAAGTGGCATTCAGAGGTGGTTGAGTAAAAGTACCCATTGAAGAAGAATATTTGAAAAGACCTACCCCCATACTCTCAAAAGGAATTTCAATATTTCACACATATGGGACATTGCCATTTGGTGTACTGAAAGAGAAAAAAGGTAGTTGGTCGATGGTGACAAATTTTCCTTTGTGAAGAAAATGAATCACTCGGAACAAAGAAGAAACCACACAAAACATAGCATGGGTCCAACTTCACCCGAGAAGAAGGTTGTAATTGAGATTCGCATCTACAACTTCCACTTATAGCTCAACGGTCTTTCCTTCCAAAGTAACAGGTAAATTTGGGAGAATACCATATGGACGAGAGCCTCTGCCATCAAAGGCCTCCAAAGTGTTCGGGGACTGATTAATGGGAGGATAGCCAATGGCCTTCCAACATGAAACAAACATGATGCATGTGGAAGAACCTTCATCAATAACAGTTTGATGAATCATCTTTCCTTTAATGATAACTTGAATCAAAAAAGCAATATGATGAGGAAGACGAGGAACATGGTTTTCAAGATCAAAGGTAATTAAACTAGAATCGACATGATCAATGACACCTATAGAAGACAACAATAATTTTCGTTGCATTGGACATGTTTGGATAAATCCCAAAGTAGACATCGCCAAAGGCGCTTGAGATAAATCTTCAACAATATTATAATGTTGTGCAGATCTAGTATTCAGATTATAAGATGATTCCCAAAGCACACCTATGGAAGGTGGTCATATTACATATTCATTGTTAGGACGCTCAATATCGAGTGGACCAAAACTGGATGGACTGGAATTAGAAAGTATATCAATGACTTCTTTCTCCATCGTCTGATTTTGTAGGGTTTGATAGTCCTTTGTTCGAGTAGCAATTGAAATAGGCGATGAACCTTGCATCATGACAACTTGGGAACCAGAGGAGGTAGAGGATTGCGGTTGGTCTACCAATTGTGTCTGCTGAGATGGAAATGGTTCTTTTAAAACAATCAAAGTCCCTTTCAATAAATGGTTAACTTCAGCACGTCGGGGACAATCCTTGGTATAATTGTCTTCCTCATAGATGAGGCAAGGATATTTCAGGTTTCACTTGGAAGCATCATTAGTAGATGATTTGGATGGATCTTGTTTCGGGGTATCAGTTTTAGCTTTATCTTTACACTTTTTCTTAAATTTTGAGGCCTTATCTATTGCATTAGACTGAACAACATGTACCTCAGAGGTTTTACCAGGATTTGATGATTTTTTTGAAGGATTATTGGAACCAGCATTTGAAACCAATTTTTGCTTTGAAGAAGTCTTAGTGGAAGTCTGAGACACTGAACCAGTTACACCATAAACAGGTGCTACATCAGGAGACTTTGAGGTTGCTAGATCTAAAGATGGTCTTGGAGCATCAGGCAACATATCATATAGTGTGCCAGATTGGGAATAGACTAAGTATAGATACTAAGCATGAGAAATAGCTTGATCCTCACTAACACATCCACCCATTGCTATATCTACAACAATTTTGTTTGTGAATGATTCCATGAACCATTCAGTTAACAACTCATCAGAAATCTCGAATTTGATGAGGCGACACCAACGTCTCCATTCATGGATGTGAGAAAATGAGTGGTAGTTTCATATCGAATTGGAAATTGGAAGTGGGCGAGGAAGGGCATAGCTAAAGAGTTGAAGTCAGCATAGGTAGCTCGAGGCAACTCAATATACCATTTTACGACAACACCTATTAAGGTTCTCTGAAAGAGGCAGAGGCAGAAGGAATTATCAACGTATGAATTTGAAGAGCACCATAAGTGATATGTCATCACATGGGCTTGTGGGTCCTCTTTAGACTTTCCTTCAAACGTAGGGAAATCACTCGAGATTTTAGTAGGAACTCAAGGCCAATAAAGCGAATGAAAAATAGGATCATTGGTAAGTCTCGAGACATCAGGAAGTTCCAACATAGCTCAAAAAGGAAATTGAAAATTGAATGGCATGTAAGGCTTTTGAGGAGGCCCAAACTGTGGGTTCTAACCTTGCTGGTAAGGATTCCACCCCCATAGTGGAGGATTTTGACCATACCGAATTTGATTTTTCCCCCACTAAGGGGTGCCTTAACCATAAGGTGGACTTTTTCCAAGGTATGTTTGATATTGACCTACCATAGGTCGTTGATAAGCATTATATGCGGCATATATATTGTAAAGTTGTCGGATATGTTGACCCTGGACTTGAAGAGATTGGCCTTGCTGCTGTAGGGTTTGACCTTGTGTTTGCAAGGGCTGACCTTGTTGATACACATATTGAGCTTGCTGTAGAGGTTGACCTTGATACTGTAAAGGCTGACTTTTCTGCTGTAAAGGTTGACCTTGATGCTGCAAAGGTTGGCCTTGTGGATACAAAGGTTGAGTAGTTTGGTGAACAAACTAAGTTTGCTGCTACAAAGGTTGTTGATATTGCTGTAAAGGTTTCCCCTGCTATTGCAAAGGTTACTCTTGCTACTGTAATGGTTTCCCTTGCTGCTGCAAGGATTTCCCTTACTATTGTAAGGTTTTCCCTTGCTGTTGCAAGGGTTGTTGGACAATTCCTTGGGATATAGCCTGTGGGTATTGGTAATTTCTGAATTGAATCTCACCATATCCACTAGGAAAAGTGGATTGACCAAGGCTTGCAAACAATATGGGACAAAAACATGTTGGAGTGGAATTTGAGATGCATAAGGCTATTGATGGTGGATATTACCCGACCTAGATGGACCAATAGGGTTAGGAATACTACCAGAATAAATTTGATTGACTCCAACCATGTGAGAGTGTAATCTGCTCACATGGGTTTCACTTGACAGAAGAGGAATGTTCGGGTTTCGCCCCCCAAACGACGACACATTCTGTCCACTTGATAGAGGGGTAGAAGAAGTAACTGAAACTTGACATGAAATAGTCGGTTGTACTAGAATAGATGGTTGAAACAATGGTACATCTTGCGATGGAATTGTAGGTTGAGAAAGAACTGATGTAACAATAGTTTGTACATAAATTTTAGGGGTCGTATTTGGAATGAACAAATGAGTAGTAGGCATGACATTTGAAGACCAAATGGGATTTTGATACATAGATGAAGCACTAGGATTTCCTAAAACTAATTAGGATAAGGTTGTATAACCAGGTGGAAACATAGGCCCATTAGTTTCAGGAAGTGTGTGATATGGGACGCTTCCTGTAAAATGAAATCCTTATGGAGGAAATTCATACCCTTGTTCATCATCAACATGAGGAGTATGAGTAGCAGAAACTTTTGAATGACCCAGAGAAGAGGTTGGTATCTCACTTTCTGAATCCATGGGTGGAAAAAATTGGCGAGGAGGAATATGAGATGTACGAGGATATAACTCCAAAGGAACACTAGGCTGATCGTAAGGATTGTAAGGACGCTGAGGAGATATCACAACGTGATCAAATAATGGATTTGGAGGATATAAGACAAACCTCTATGGACTCTCAGGGGTTTCTATATTAGATTCTTAAGGTGACATGGAATCCGAAGGTGGTGGACAAGAAGAAAGGGGTTGAATGCTCGAGACAATCCCAATTTCAAAACCTTGAGCTTCAAGAGACTGAGGAAGTTTCGAGTTAACTTCTTGTGAAGACCCTTCAATATTAGACAACGAAGGGGAACTTTGGGGTGAAATCAATGGTTCAGCCACAATGACTCTCTCTCAAGAGAAGAAAAGGAGAGGAGATTCGTTGAGGGTTGATTAAAAAATAAAATTTGCAAGGATTTACTCAATATTGGGCCAAGAAGCAACTACATTGGTTTGACATGTTATCATGGGTTGTTATTTTTAGAATTTGAAACAAATACTTTGTGTTTTAATGTTTTAAAATTCGAGAAAAGGACAAAAAGGTGACTCTAGTCGCTTTCATTGGTTTAGCGAGCTTTAAAGGACAAGTGCTCAATGATATTTTCAAATTTAAGGAGTCAAAAAAGATTGAAATGACTACACAGGATGCTCTAGGCAAAAGGGATTACCAAGTAACCGTGACTGCAATATACACCTTAACAAATAAATTTAGTAAGGACTTGACGTACATGCAAACAATCTCCCTGAATGATGTGTTCGGTGTATCATGTTTATAGGGCGGCAAACTCAACTTCCTATGGATAAGGGTTTGCAACCTATGAGGGTCTCCCTTTATATACTCGACATTACAGGTAGTACAAGTTCGTGCTAGCATTGTCTAATGCAAGGTTACTACAAACACCAACTGCTAAGTTTTATAGACGTCGGAACACGTCTCTAGCCTAGAACACTAAGTATGAGCATTAATATTTCAAAGTCTCCTTAGATTAATTAAGGTAAATTTTAAGTTTAATCTTTGAATTAAGTTTCAGTTTTGAGGGCTCAAAGATGTCACCTCTTCCTAGAATGCAACTAAATGATAAAAATGAAACTTTTCATTTGATGAAGGCTATTCTACCAAAGGAGGAGAAACAACCAATCAATGCATCAAACAATCCAAAAAGCATCAATACAATTTTTTCAATGTAATAAGTAAAAATTAAATCTAATCTTTCATTCTAATAACAAATGCAATGCCATAGAAATGATTTTTTTTCTTTTCACTAAAGATGCAATGACGATCTTCCTTTCACTTAAATGCAATCAATGCAAACTTGTGTGAAAGAGAAAAAGAAAATGCAAACAATTCACTAATATAAAAATATATTTCACTTTCGAATTTGAATGCAAGAAATGTTTTGAAAATACTTCAATGATATAGACTTTCACTTTCTAAAACACAAAAATAACAACAAGCACTTCCTTTTAATTCAATCAAAACAAGCAATTTTGTAATCTATTGCTTGCTAATGGAACTAAAGTGACTTTCCAAGTATCTACTTGATTCGACACTAATGAAAATAGCTTTATACCAAAGAACCAAAAGTGACATGTAGAAGATGTCCAGATGCAAAAAGACTCTTTGAATAACGGTAATTGATCTCTAAAAAACAGATCAATAAGTGGATGAAGGGTGACCTAGAAACCCTAGGAACCCTAGAAACAAAATCAAGCTCCAAACACACTTAAACCAAACCAAGAGGAAATTGCAGTTAGACAAACATGTCAACAAAGACAATGACACCATAATCACACTAAAAAACCACTGCTAGAAGGAAAAATACTAAAATCAAGAAGAAAAAGGCTAATTTTCTTTAACCTCCGGGATCATTGAACTTGTCAATGGAAAAACAATGATAATCATGACTGTAACTAAAACATCCGCGATGTCATCGTGACTATCAGGGATAAAAATAGGATGGTCGAGAAAGATGAGATAAAACCAAAAAATATTCAAGATCAGCAAAAACCAAGAACCTTCAAGTAGTCACCAATAAAAGAAAAAAGTTACAGACAAACAAACAAGCCTGAAAATGGACAGTTGGTCAAACTCAACACAAAAGCAGGATGAAGGATTGAATGGAAATGATCATAGCTTCCCCAGTGGAGTCGCCATTTTGTTGTTTAGGTAAATCATGTTTCTGGACAGAGACAATCCCTCCAACCCAATGAGTGGGTCTAGCAACCTAAGTGACAATCTTCGAGACACTTTTCTAAGTTACAATTGAAAAGAGAGACGAAGAAGATGGCCTATCTTGTTCTGATGTTATCTCAATCTTCTTTGTTGGATATCTTGAATCACTTGTGTCATGGGATCGTTCCTACTGCTCATAGCATTTATGCACCTTCACAAGAGATCAAGACACAACAATGCATGAAAATACAAATAGCATATTCAAAAGAAACCTACTTAACTGATCAAGGAATGTTAATATAAATAATACATGAGAATACACATCAATGGAAAATGAACTAACAATTGTATATTAAAAGAAAATAAGGGGAAGCACACAACCAAGCCTTGATGTCAATAGGCTCTCCTTGAATGAATATCCAAGTCCAAGCTAAGCACTCCTTCTCCAAGCCAAATGAGTAACATATAGGCACAATCTTAGCATAAGGGTGCAAATATACATAGACCAACCATTTGGGAATGGGAGAGGATGAATAAAGAGGTTGGGAAAGCGAGTTGGGATCTCTCCAAAGATAGGATTAGGCCCTCATCTCAAGGAGGTAGCTCATAGGGATAAGGCCAAGGGGCCAAGTTGGGAGAATTCAACCTCATCTATGTTGAACAACCTCTAGCTCGCCACATTGGAAGCTTCTAGATCATGAAGCTTTTCATCCTTTTTGGGATTATCGCAGGTATACAAGTAAATAGAGTGATGCCATCATGGGTCGAGTATAGTGCAATAGGTGATCATCACTTCTTTTAGTCTCATAAGGGCGATGATTCTCAAATTAGGGTTTTAGAGTTATTTCCTTCAGGGGAACCTCAAGGCATTTTCCAATCAATGTCTTATGGAGGATATGAGATGCATATATGAATGAGTACACTACATAATGGTCATGTTTCAAGCACTTCAGGGTATGTCACGGGGAAGTGCAGGGGGTGTGAAAAAATACTGCGTAACAGAAGATGGTAGATTAGAAGCGAGCTATGTATCCTTCCTTGTTTGCCAGTTGAGGCAAACCATCTTGACATGGTGGTTTGGTATTTGCTTATGGTGGTTTGGTATTTGCTCATGATGGTTTGGTATTTTCTTATGGTGGTTTGGTATTTGCTTTATGGTGGTTTGGTATATGATTTTTGGTGGTTTGGTATATGATTTATGGTGGTTGATACATGCTTTAAGATGGTTTGATATATGTTATATGATGTTTTGATATATTCTTAGACATGGTTTTGAGTATATTTTTGATATATGCGTTGGTATATGATTTGGCATATGTTTTGGTATCTATATTTTTTATGATGTTGCTATATGTACACCCATGTATGGATGTAAATATCGTAACAAGCTATATTATAAAGCTCCACTATGTGGTATGGGTGTCATGTTATTATGATATCATGTGGTTATGTTATCATGATGTTATGATGTTATATTAGTTGGCATTCAACAGGATGATCATTGTAAATACCGTAATGAGTTGTGTTATAAAGCTCCACTATGTGGTATGTTGTCATGTTGTCATGGTGTTTTTCTCTTGAGCAGAAATTTCATTGTAAATACTGCACCAAGTTGTGTTATAAAGCTCCATGAGTAGTATGTCTTCTTTCAACAGGTTGCTGAGGTATATGTGTGATTGAACACCAAGGACGATGTACCCCAAGGGGGAGGGTTCTGTAACAGCACTGGTGAAAATTCCATGTAATAAAAGTTAAAAACAATAACCACATATGAATGGGACACTTATTTCAAGCTGAATGTTAGGTAAGACATCCTAGGGGGTGTTAATTTGGTTGTTTATCGCTAAGGAAATTGGAAAAGGCAATGGCTAAGGCTTGGAAAGGAATAATGGAATTTTTGGCACAATTATTTATGAAATAATGGAAATTAGAAGAAAAAGGAGGTGAAAGGTCACAGGTTTCATGTGAGGAGGAAAATGAAGGAAAATAATGGAAAATGGAGAAAATAAAAGCCTCATTCATAAAAATTATTTTGAGGATAAGTTGGTAACCTTTTGTCAGATCAAGTTTTTGTTAGTTTAGTTTTGGAGCACTCTCATTATTCTCTCTCTCATACTCTTGGATACTAGAGTTTTTTTGGAGCACTTTGGCATTGGAGCAAGAAAGGTAAAGAAGGTAAGAGGAAGCAAGGATCAAGGAGGGAAATTTAGGATCAGGTAGCTACAACAGGCTTCATTGCAGGTATCAATTTGCATGTGTATTTTCCTTGCTAGATTTGGCATGCATGACATTACATGTGGTTCTTTTCTATCACGACATGGGTTTTGGCAGGTGTAACAATGTTTTTCATCCTAGTGATCTGAAATCACTTATGAATGATCTTAATAAATTAATGTAGGTGTTACAGACTCATGTGCTGGTGTGTGTGTCTATATTATCTTAGGAAATGGATCAATAAGATTGCAAAATAAACAGACACTGGAAAGCAGTAAGAGAAACACAACAAGCAAATGCAAAACACAACAATTTAATAAGGAGTTCACCCAATCCTCCTGGGCTACGTCTCCTGGTACAGCTTTCAGTGGTGGCCTTTTTTATTATGTCTTTGAGTAGGGTTTTTACAATGAGGAGATCATTTGAGTCTCTTGCAACAGATGATGCTTAGTAGGGTGGTACTTGGATTCCCCAAGCCACTAGAGTACACAGACTCCCCCTTACCAAGTCTCGACCTCAACTGGTCTTAATGGAATGAGTCCAATTCGGTACTCAATTCCCGACAGATATCCTCATAGGGATTGCTTGAACCTCTCAAGCCTTCTCGGTTCTGTCTGCTCGATGTTGCCTTGGCTCTGCACGTCAGCTCGACTTCTCTGTTCTATGCTTCTTGCTTCACTCTCTATTTTGTCTCCTCTGTCTCCCTGTCTATTCGTCGCTTAAAGCCAATTCGTACCTTGACTGTTTGCTTCCTCTTACGGCCCTTTGGATTGCCTGCCTCTATCTGCTTGGAATTCCCTGCTTCTATGTCATTGCCACTGTGTAACGTTTTACAGAGAGGTGGCCACTTGTCCCTTCAAGAACTAAGCACCAGCTCTTCCTCGAATGGTTCGTTACTTCGATTATTCTGCAAAATTATTCATCCACCAGCTCAGCAGTCAAATCAAACTTCAAACCTTTATATGCCTCAACTTATTCTTTCGCCAAATCCGATCTCCCATCGGGTGCAATCTCTGTTGTTTGATCTGGGGCCTCCAAATCCTATGGTCATCGATTTTATCGCATGGGTGACTTACTCGACTGTTAGCCCGTGATGAGAGTGATTTTCTCTCTCATTCACCGGACACGTGTCATTCTATGTATGGAATCGCTTGGTCCTCTAACAAACCTGATTCCCACCCGAAATGCCTCTAATATTCCACCGGTTTTGGAGTGCGGGGCCCACCTGTTGTTTTAGGCTTTTCCCATGGTTTCCTGGTTTCCCTTGTGACCGTGCAATCGGGGCCTTTCCTTCTCGAGGGGTTTTGTCTTGTGATGTGCGAGCATCAGAAACATCCTCTGTTTCTAGGTTTGAGCTTCGTAACTACCATTTTTGCACCATGCACAGTCCCCATGGGCTAACGGTTAGCACGCTTTGACCGAAGGTCCTCGTTGCTCTGTGCTGGCTGCAAATTACCATTATTCAGAGGTAATTTCATGATAGCTCATTGTTTACAATATTTTGAAGTCTGTCATAATTTGAAACAGTCATAGAACTTGATAATTTTCAAGGATCCAATTTGGATCACGGCTTTCCCACTGAGAAAGCTTTTAGACCACCAAAAGTTGGTTTTCAAGCATCGACTAAGTGAGGATATAACTTTCTCACCTGTCCAATCTCTATCCATTTTTCACTACTCGGCTTTGAACCCTTGAGTCCAATTTTGAGGTACTCAATATCTCCCCTATTCTTCGTTCTCACCTTCCTATCCAGAACTGTGTCTTCCTGCAATTCATTAAGATATTCAGGTAGTAGGTCATCAATAGAAGGCAATTGACTCTTCTCTTTAGGATCCTCAATTAGTGAAGGTTCAAATAATCTCAAGCTATCTGCATTTACGACTGAGTAGATGTGCATATAAGCTGGTATATCAAGGTGAAAAGCATTCTCACCAATCTTCTCAAGCATCTTGAAAGGTCCATACCTTATAGGCTTTAGCTCTTTACCTTCCCCTTGCATCCTGTCCTTGTTGATATATAGCCAAACTTGATCACCAACTTGGAAACTATGCTCCATCCGATGCTTGTCATGCCTTGCCTTGTATTTAGCCTGGCTCTTTTCCAGCTGTTCCTGTACTGCCTGGTGGATCTCTTGGATTTGTTCAATGAACCTATTTGCCCTGTCCACATCGCTGTGTCTCTCAATTGTTGTGTCCTTACCAAAGACAAAATCCAAGGGAGACCTTGGTGTGAAACCAAAACAAACCTCAAAAGGAGATCTCTGTGTAGAAGAATGTTTGGCTCGGTTGTAAGTGTGCTGCACATAACACAAATGTTCATCCCAAAGCTTAGAATTCTTACTGCAGTATCCCCTGAGTAACTGGATCACTGTCCTATTGACTACTTCTGTCTGGCCATCGGTTTATGGATGGAAAGCTATGCTTTTCTTCAATTTGGTATCCATCAGTTCCCACAGACTTTACCAAAACTTTCCCACAAATCGATTATCTCGATCAGATACAATGGAAGTAGGTAATCCAAAATGGACCCATACATGTTGAAAGAACAGTTTTACAGTTTGCTCAGCTGTAATCTGTTTATTACAAGTTATCAAAAATACACATTTTGCTGAACCTATCCACAACAACATACAGATAATCATGACCTTTCCTAGATTTAGGCATTCCTCCAACAAAATCCATGGAAACACTTTCCCAAGGATGAGAAGGAACTGGTAATGGAGTGTACAAGCCTAGTTTTCTATTGTTGGGATTGCTTTTAGCACACATAGTACACCCTCTTAAATATCTAGAAACTCTCTCGTTCATTCTTGACCAATAACAAAATATTTGCAACTCTGCAACTGTTTTACTTACCCCAAAGTGACCTGATATTAGAGAAGTGTGTGCTTCTTGAATTATCTTTCCTATTTCAGTTTGTGGAATGCATAGCTTCCCACAATGATATAGGAGTCAGTCCTTACCATGATAATCCAATTCTTCTACTCGTTTGCCTTGACTTAAAGTTGCATATACATCTTTAAAGTCTATATCTTGAACATATTGTTCAATGTAGCTCTCATGTAACATAAAATTATACTTAAGTATAGTAGAAGAATTTATAATGGGTCTAGATGACATATCTGCAACTTTATTATGTATTCCCTTTTTATATCTGATCACTGTTGGGTCTTGAAATGGTCATTCATTTCCATTACACTTTCACTATTATGTCCATTATATCACCTCCATTTCACTACTATGTCACTACATTCATTATCATTGGGCCACATTTATGTTCTTCCAAACTTTATTAATTCTTAGCCTTTTAAAGTGAATTTGTGGTTAAAAATTAGAAAATAATGTGCTTGTGCTTATACTTAACAAGTGGGTTGAGATTGTTGACATGTGTAGGTCAAATGGAGGCTTCTAGAAGACCCATATGTGGCACTCTAAGGCCAAATTCGAATTTGAGTGGAAAGAATCATGGGATCATGAGGATATGTGTCACATCTACTAATTGTATTGAAACTCTAAGAAGATATGTATCTTATCAGTTCCTATTTTGATTAGGACTCTAGAGGTAGAGGGAGAAATTCATGGACTTTCATTAATGAGATGGCTTCTCATATTTTTGTATAAATAGGAGATCTTTCTCCTTCATTTGTTAGCTTGTGAGCTTGTTAGTCTTAACTTAGCTTAGCTTGGAGTTTGTAGTTCTTCCTTGATGGCTTTTGAAAGCTTTGGAGAGCTTTGTTGTACTTTGTAATTTTGAATAATTTGAATAAAGCTTTGATGTTCTCAACATGGAAGGAGATGTGAAGTAGATGTTATGGAGAACATTAGAATGTAAGGTAGAATAGATTTTATTTTGTAATTTTGCTTTGATTTCATTATGTCATTTTATTGCTTTCAAGTTTGATAGATTAGATTTTCCATTCATGCAATTTTAATTCATGCAAGTGTGTTCAACCAGTTGATTGTAGATTAGATTTTCTTTATATGTTTTTGCATCAAATAGTGACATGAGATTTGCCTCTCTGCTGAACTTTTTCTTAATCTCTTCAATTTCAATTATGCTTTGATTTCAGTCTTATTTATTTGTTGTTGTTAGCTAGTTTAGATATCAAATTCTTTATGTTATTGACGTTATCTCCAGAGCCATGGCTTAACTCAAAAAAGCTACTTGGCGAGGTATCAGATTATAAGTGAAGTGATTTGATTTTGCTTTCATTAATCTGCAAGTAGGTAATTTAGATATCAATTCTTCATGTTATTTGACGTTATCTCCAGAGCCATGGATTAACCCCGAAAAGCTACTTGGTGAGCTATCAGATTATAAGTGAAGTAATTTGATTTTACTTTCATTTTTGCAATTAGATATCAGGTTCTTCATGTTATTGACGTTATCTCTAGAGCCATGGCTTAAGCCCGAAAAGCTACTTGGCAAGCTATCAGACTATAAGTGAAATAATTTGATTTTTCTTTCATTAACTTGCAAGTAGGTAATTTAGATATCAATTCTTCATGTTATTTGAAGTTATCTCCAGAGCCATGGCTTAACCCCGAAAAGCTACTTGGCGAGCTATCAGATTATAAGTGAAGTAAATTGATCTTGTTTTCGTTAGTTTGCAATTTTTGGTTTATTTGAATGCAATAGTTTATATTTTATTTTTGTAATTAGATGGGTAACAGAGACAGTGATTTCATTATCAATATTTCATCTTTTGTTTGATTTAAGTAGCTGCATATTTACACTTTTGTTCAAGTACTGATTTGATCAATAACATGTTTTGAGATCTTTTGAAGTGCTAAGTTTTGGAAGTTACCATAAGGGACATAAACCTTGTCTTGAAATCTCTATCCATACTTGAGCTTTAAAAGTATTCTTAAGACCTTAGAATAGAATTTCCATTTGCATTAGACACTTTAGGAGATCAACAAGAACAAAACCCCAAAACAAGATAAAAACTATAAAACAACGAAGTAAGAAAAAATGTTAACTAAGCACATATGGTGCACCACACTTCATTAGTTTACGATACCTGGATTGATAATTTATGTAGAGCAATTTAAGACATTAAATTGACTAGACATTTTTGGCGCCGTTGCCGGGGAAGTGTAATTAGGAGACCTTATTTCTTACATCTAAAAAAATTTTAATAATTCTTGAGTATGCTCTCCTCCTACACTTTGTGTGATCTGGAGGATCAGAAAAAGAATTGTTATAAAAAAAATAATTAATAATTCTTGAGTATGCTCTCCTACTGCACTTTGTGTGATCTAGAGGATCAGAAAAAGAATTGTTATGTTAAAAAAAAAAATAATACAAACTAAACTTCATCATTTCAATTGATTCAATAAAAAATAAAAAAATAAATGAAACCCAATTGCTTTGATAGGTTTAGCTGTCCAAGATTGGCTGGTTATGGTTTGTAGTGGTCCTCAAAACATTGTGTCCTGCTTTAATAAAATTCTGCAAATTAGCTGCGGAATGTAGCCTGATTCCGCAGCGAATTGTGAATTCTGTAGCTAATTTCAAGGTTTAGCAGGTTACAGGCATCCAATGAAGAAACTGATCACATGGACATCTCCAGAATTGTCTCGACATGGATCCTATCCTAGTCACCTAGCCCCGATTGAAAAAAAATCAGCTTAAGACCTCAGTGAAAGTCCTGCTTTTAGTATATTTTACTTGAAGTCTTTGATGTCTGAAATTGAAAATCATTAATCCTTCTTATAAATTTCATAATTTCAGAGAAACAAAAAAGGAAAACAATCTATGGCTATCTTGAATCCTAGCTTTCACTGTGGCCTCATTAGAAAAATCTACATTCCTGTTTGAGCTTTGGCCTTGAAATAAACCTGCAATATGAACGCAGAATAGGTTAAAAAAATTTGTTCCAGCTGTTTTTACCTGTACTTGCTCAGAACTCTCATGGTCCAAAAGAAAATAGGCTTAGGAAACTTGTTCGTGATAATGCTAAGGCAACAAGACGTGTGCCATTTGTTGATCAGATTCCCCAAGTTCTATTATATCGACCCGACACAGTATTGCCTTAGCATGCACCATTGCTTGATGCTTATGCTTTGCAAGCATCAGATCCGTATGCTTCTGTGTATCAGAGGCATGCCTTACTGTGAGGAATGGGTTTTGATTATCATGGGGTAGATCCAGGGCTTGAATATTTACACCGTCGGAGAATAAGAGAACGTGTTTTAAGAGCAGAATTATTTCAATGAGATTAACAGGCCTTATGTGCCAAGAAAGGTTGACTACATTGATGTTGCCCTTTGTAGAGCTAACTTCACACCTCTTGGACGTTCATATCCTTCACTCTTAGAGTCATCTTCAATGCTAGGGCCATCTTCACTGTATTGGTACTGATTTGAAACTTTACAGCTGAATGCAACAATTTAGGAAAAACACAAAACAGAGAAAAACGTCAAACTTCAAATGCACGATTTGGTCAAATGAAAATGAATTAGGAAAAAATAAAACATGGGTATTTTCGGAAATGGGGTCAATTAAATAACTAGAAATGGTTTTAAGAAATTCATGGCGGTTTGAGAGAATTTGTCGGTTCTCTGAAGCCTCTTTTTGCCTGTCACGTGAAGAAAAACGGATTTTAATGAACAAGCTGTGATTTAATTCGGAAAGGGGAATTATAATTTGATTATGTGTTGGAATTTACTCCACCATGTCTCCTACCTTTTATTTCCACTCGTCTATAACTCATTAACACCTGTTAACAACAATCCCAATTGAAGACGACTCTATTTAGTGATTAACTCCATTACGTAAACCAGTTGAATACGAATCTTCGCAGCCGATTCATAGACGTGGCATGGAGATTCTTGGCATTCAATCTTGACTTTAATGACTAGCAGCTTCTCTCCTGACTCGTACTTCAGTTACGACTGATTATATGTATCCACATTGCAGAGTTTTAGATTTGGTGTGATCTTATGGGAGCTAGCTACTTTACGTATGCCATGGAGTAGAATGAATCCCATGCAGGTAGTTGGTGTTGTAGTTTTCAGAATCGTCACCTTAATATTCCTAGGAGTTGTCTTAAACATGAGTTATGGCTCATTATATGCATGCCTGAACTAAAAACAACTAAATTTTATTAAAGGAAATGTAAAAGACCATGGCTATCTCATTCAACAACTATGAAACTTTGGGAAATGGTTTCTTGAGAATTGTCAAATCCAAAACAAGTTCGAGTGTTGTAGTAGTTGGTCTATAGAATAATCCTCTGTACATACAAAAAAAAAATTCAAAATTGATGGTTGGTTGTCTTTTAGCTATAGAATGCACCCTGATTCTGTAGCTAACTGGCAATTCCGCAGTAATTTTCATACTTCTATAGGTTATAGGTGTCAAGAGATGAAACAAGCCACATGGGTAGCTGGGAAAATGTCAGTACATGGATGGTGTCCTATTCATTTGATCCAAGTCGATGAAAAAGACCCCGTTCAAAGTAAAGTAAAAGTGTGTGTTATCACTAAGTCGCCACACTGAGTGACCACATGTCAAGAAAAAAAACAATTTTGAATCAATGAATTGAATAAGTTATTTGCTCACTTTTCTAAAGGTATTGATTAATTTTGGACTGATGATGAAAGATGAATGGCTAACTTTTTATTCAAGATTTTTAGCTACATAAACTGTGCACATTCCGCAGCTAAAGTCCAATTCTGCAGCCGAAAAACCTCATTGTCCAAATCATCCTAACTTTCTCATACAAAATCATATTTTGATGATTCAAGTATCGTTGGAAAGATCTCAACAAGATCTACACAATGAAAAATACACCATTAGAGTTTGAAATGGTAAATAATGAAATAAATTGCTGAAAAGAAGCAACATTCAACTTGAGGCACTAATTCCAAAACAGGTATAAATTCTTTTGATTTTTCCTTTGAGAACTTGTTTCATTAATACAAATTCTTAGTTTTGTGTGTAAATATCATAACTAGAGAAATTGATCACCTCTCTCCTTTGATAATCCTACATTCCATTGTAGAAGAAGTATTAGTTTTTTTGCAGGTTCCAGAAGGAAGGACAAATGACTACAAGAGAATGGTGTCTCTCTAAGAGACCAATTTGTTTCATAAGAGGATGATCAACAACAAAGA
>APFE030833570.1:26579-45328 GCA_000404065.3 Pinus taeda
CAACAATATATACACTTAAATAACCAAAGTAATTCAACTATCTTAATACAAATTAAGCAAACATACATTATAAGTGTTTAAAAAATAGTCGTAAGAAAAATAAAAATAAAAATTATATATAACTAAATTAATAATTAAATAATATTATAAAAATATTATTTTTTAATATTATAATTTAAAAATTAAATTTAAATATCTATAAATTTTATAATTACATTTATTAATGAAATGATAACATCTCACCATAAAATTTGCTTATTTCCTCAAACCCCATATAATGATCATTACATTTATTAATGAAATGATAACATCTCACCATAAAATTTGCTTATTTCCTCAAACCCCATATAATGATCAACTCATGAGTAATGACCCAACAATGCCTCGTGGTGCCTTATCCCTAGGTAAATCTCAAGGTAGTCTTACCATGGATCTAGATTCATATCGACCACTTAGTGCAATGTTACTTGTCGAGCTACTTATTGTAGCATTATTGTGGTTCAACTCATAAAAACATTATTTTATGAATTTTATTTAAATTTGAAAGGTTAAATATTTTATTTTATAAGTTTATGGGTATAGTTTAATTAGCAATTAGTTTGTTATGAAATAATATATAAAAGTTTGAAATTTAAAGTTGAAATATATATAAATTGAATTAACAAAAAAAATTCAATAATTTTAAATTTATATTAAAAATCTCAATATAATAATAACAATTTATATTTCACAAATTTCCAACATTGTTTCCCCTTTAAATCTTTTAATTCAATACCACAATATTAAATCTTAATTATAATAAAAAAATTATATTTCACAAATTTAAACAATGCAAACAATGTTTCCTTTAAAATGCGTATAGGAATAAAAAATTAAAATCTCAATTATAAATTAAAAAAATTGTTAAAACAAATTTTCTACAATGGAAACCAATGTTTTCCTTTTAAAATCTTTATTAGAATACGACAATTAATCATTAATTTTGATGATAAAAATATTAACAATTATTATAATTATAATTTATAAAATAATTTTATTATAAATTAATTTTTTAAGTTTTATTGAACCCATTTTAATTGTAATATTTTAAATTTGTAAATTTATAATGTTATTGTGCAATTTCATTTAATTATAAATATTCATTCAATTCTAGAATAATGGAAAAACATAAATTTAAACCATAAAATTTTTCCACACTACAAAGATATTTTCAAATTTTCAACTAGATTAAAAATTTATAATAATCAAAATTTTTAAATAAAAAACATTTATAAAATTTATAATAATTATAAAATTTTAAAATAAAACATTATATGAGAATGTTAACTTTCTCCCTCCATTTACTTACTCCCATAAATCCGACATCCCCATAAAAAATAATTATTTAATTAATGAGGAAGGAACAGTGGTTAAATACAAGAATTATGCTGCTAACTATGATTAATTAGGCCACCTGACAGATGGAGACGGTCCCGCCACCATCAGTGGAACTGGGCAAACGTTAACGTTGATCGACGCTTTGATCCTTCTCGTGCCACGTTAAATGACAATGACGGCCCCGATGCGGTGAGCGATCTCAGAGACCTATATATGCCGGTTTTCAATCGTCGAAAAAGGCGGACGGAGGTTTTTCAATATAGGCTTTTCCTATTTCAACTTTATAGGAATTTTAATGCGGCCTGGCATAGGTCGGTATAAGCCGATAAAAATTAATTTAATATTTTAATTTTACATAACTTTAAAACTTATATGTTAAAAATTCAAAGATGGTAAACATGAAAGGTAAAGAGGATTTGTAATGGAATCAAATTCCGGAAACATTCTTGTAAAAAAGTATAAAATTCCAATAATATGATAAGTGAAATTTCACTACATAAATATGTGTGGGCAGACGATTGTTATGTAAATGTGTGCAGAGAGACCAGATAGAGATTTTGTAGAGAAATAGAAGAAGTGTTTATCAAAAGTTGGGTAGAGGTGCCCTACGGATTGTCTTTTGGGATCATGGCTTTACTCAAGATTTGGCAAGTAAGCCGAGCCATCATGCGGTTGTTGGTCATACAGTTCGTTTGCTGGCTCGGATGCTTCTCCACTTTTGCTTTCGCACAATTTGGCATAAGCGAAGGTGTAACGGGACCTGTTACTTTTCCTGCCCTGGGGATTACATGTGTATCGAATTTAGCAGTTTTTGTTACAAGCCTCATCAGAGGACGACTTGATTTAGAAATGGGTGCGCGGGATGTCCTTGACATTTTATTGACTCCCAAACTCCAGAACATAAAGAGGATTAAGCATGGGTATGGACTGACCACATGTAACGAAGGAGGAGGTGATCTTCCGACTGCTTCTGCGGAACAAGTTCTTCAGACTGCTTCTAGAGAAGAAAGTGATGTACATGCTGCTTCCATAAGAGGTACAGAGACTGCTTCTACCGAAGGCAACGCCAATACGTCTGCTTCTACAGAAAGAGGAGGCCTTCAGACTGCTTCTACGGCAGAAATAGTTATGCACATTGATTCTACAGAAGGACAAGTTGGTTCTGAAGGAGGAGGAGGAGGAGCGGCGGTAGAAGCACTAGAAGAAGCAAAAGAAGCACTAGAAGGAGGAGGAGGAGCGGTAGAAGCACTAGAAGAAGCAAAAGAAGCACGAAAAAAAGCAAAAGAAGCACGAGGAGGAGGAGGAGCAAGAGCAGCAGCGTTAGAAGCACTAGAAGAAGCAATAGAAGCACTAGAAGAAGCAAAAGAAGCACGACGAGGAGGAGGAGGAACAACAGCAGCAGCGGTAGAAGCACTAGAAGAAGCAAAAGAAACACTAAAAGAAGCAGAAGTAGCAGCAGGAGCAGCAGGAGCACTCCTTTTTGCAAGAAAAGGTCTTGACTCTGCTGCTGTTATAATGCTGTCAAACGACACAGCCAATTGGTCGATGAAGCAATTCATGAAATTGAATGCCTATATTGTGCAATCCATCGTACTACCATTCCTTCCTTTGAAGCGCGCATTAGAAAATATAGAAGTCAGCGAGGAACTCACTTCAGGAGTCACTATAAAATGTAAATGCAGATACAGGAGGAGCTATACGTGTCACTGCATTGTATTCTGGACAATGGAAGAGATCACAAACATGCTTGCTACTCGGATGCCAGCAACATTGAAACTACTCTCTAATTCCCTCTGCCTACTCCCCTGTTCCACCTGCGTCAGAAAAGGTTGCCATGAGTGTAACCGGGAGAAGCTGTTGCGTGCGGAGGGCGAGGCTGATGAAGGACAGCCAATGAGACAGAGAGTGGTATCAGATATTCTTGACAATATCCGTGCCGGAGACATCCCCGCGGGGAAACCTATTGGCATCTGTATTCCAATAAATGATGCCCACAGTGATGCTTGGACAAAGCTACTGCTAAAATCTTTGAGGTCTAAAGATGCGGAAGGCAGAGGAGTCACAAACTTGGCTACGGAAGCTCTGGAAGGCTACTTGGCTGGAGGTAGAGGAAGCGAAGAGGGAAGTGTAGAATACGACATTTTCTCCTTCGTAGTGCCAAGGTTGACTGAAGTATTAATAAACCTTGTGCTCACATTCTGGTTTAGAGTCGATGCCTTCTCTAGCGCTCTGTTGGCCAGAAGAACAGTGCGAGAGTACTTGGTGGACACTAAATCAAGTGGGTTCGCTGCCAATGCATTTTTAACTAAAGCTGTGGTCAAGTCTAATGGCGATAACAGCCAGGTTTGCCAAGTGCTAACCTTTAGAGGCCGTGATTGGCTGTGCTTCATAACCTTTATATCCGTGGGTTGTGTCAACGTCATTTGCGCTCTTGGTTGGTCTCTGCTTATTTCTTTTGAAGGTGGGCCTGATACTTCTCAGCCACCCTCTTCGCCTAGAGTTGCTGTGATGATCGCAGCAATTGGTTCACCGTGGGTGGTGGCAACGGTAACGGTGATAGTAATGGTATTGTCGGAGTCGGACGACAACGACAGCTTAAGTATTATCGTTGGATCGTGTCTGGAATGGTTCTCAGACATCACGATCCTCCACCGCATGACCGTTCCGCGGTTTGTGGAACGGCTGTTAGACTTCCTACGCATGACCCGTCGGTGGTTTTTGTCTGTTTTCTTAAAGACCCTCCCCCGCATGACCGTTCCGCGGTTTGTGGTACGGCTGTTTGTTTCTGTCTTGCTGATTCTATTCTTTGTGGTGATTTCACCGGTTCTTGGGCCAGGGATTCCACTTGCAGAAGCGCTAAGACAGCGTCGCCAACGGCCCTATGCATATCCATTGATTGCGACAGGTTTACTTTTCGAAATGGCGTGCTTCGTATCTTGGAGCGCCCTGGCCGGAGCATTGGGTATAAAGGGTTTCGGAAGATGGCTGTATGGTGCTCTTCAAATACTCATCTGGGTGAAGTGGGCAACGGGCAGTTGTCTTCTCAATAACGAGAATTCTTCAGAATTTCTTGGGAGAATGCCTGACAGGTGGATGCTTACATTGTACTCTTCCGCGTTTTGGCTAAATGCTGTGTTGGCTGGAGTTAGGTGCAAGTGGGAGGCGTGGCCATGGAAACACAATCATTTATTTTGATTGGTCAGTCAATGATTCTCATCCGCCCTGTTGCGAGTGGATACTTCCATAGTTGAAGAGCACAATGACTTTATATAATGTATTATACTTGGTTCAATGGAGTATCTATTTTATTGTTTTACGAGGAAATAGATTTTATTACATAGAAGTTAGAAGTGCGTCTCTAATGAAGCAGCTATGCATTTTAATTTTCCCTCTGGTCAAACAATAAACAATTGTATATTTGTTTCAATTTCATAATTTTCATAATAAACAATTGTATATTTGTTTCAATTTCATAATTTTCATATGGTCGGGTAATTGCTTCATCTAAAATGAATTTTGTAAAATTAAAATATAAAGATATAACGATAAATGAATTTTGTAAAATTAAAATATAAAGATATAACAATAATGAATTTTATTTTATAAAATTAAAACACAGAGATATAACAATAATGAATGGGTAAATATAAAAATATATTTAATTACAGTGATAGTAATTTTATTTTTATTTTTTTGCTTATTTTGATTGAATTGCAGTTTTCAAATCTAATTTAATTATTATTAGTTTTTAGATGAATCATAGTTAATATCAACAAAGTATTCTAAAATATTCTTAAGACTAGTCATACATTTAAAATTGAGATTTATTTTTAAAAGTAGTTATGCCTTTTAATTAAATTAATTAAGTTTAAAAATGTCATTGAAATATGAGTTATGGTTGTTTGGACATATTACATCATTAAGCTTTGGTATTAAACCATGGTATGGTGTTCTAACAAGTCTATTTACAAATTAAGAACTATCTATGATAAAGTGGAGATGGGTTAAAAATGTTGTTACATGTTTTTCTAAATGTATATATGTTTAACTCGAGTATTAATTCTCTTTATGATTAATAATGTTAATTTAAAACAAAATAATAATTTAGCTAACTTTTATTATTTATTTTTAAATTTAAAAAAAGTGAGATGTATCATGATGTAAGCATTTTGATGTCTATTGACCTTTACTAACCATTTAATTTATATATATATGTACTAGTTTATAAGATTAAGATTAATCTTATTAGAAATAACTATAACAATAACCATAAAAGAAAATACATTAACAAACAAAAACTTAAGTTATTTTAAATTTACATAAATGTAAATATTTAAATAATTACACATTTTTAAATAATGAGTTAAGGCATTAAGTTAATAATTAAAATACATAGTAAAACAAATATTATTCATTTTAAAAATGAAATTACTATTATTATTTTTAATTACTTCGAACGGGTGATCTCTATTGGAATTGGGCTTGAGGAATTTCCATTTTTTAATTATGGATGAATAAGATTTGATAATCTTTGTATATTTTTCGTTTAATACAGATCCAAAGGATAATATGGAAATAGTTTTTTAGTTTTTTGGTGTCTTTCTATCTTTAATTTATTAAAAATAATTAATAAAAAGCTGCTAGCATTTTAATTTATTAAATGTTGCTTTGGCACGTAATCTCAATTAAAACCTTTGTGTTGCTTGCATGGTTTGCATTGATAATAATCTCTTCAACATGAAATTTCTAATATCCACATCTCCAACCATATTTGCATTTGTGTAACCTTCAAGAATAACATTGTTATTACCAAAACATCAACAATACTTGCCACTGCCCCTAAGATATCTCAAAATCCACTTTACTACTTGCCAATGTCATTTGTCTTGTTTTTCTGGATTTGCAAGGAACCTACTCACTACTCCCACTGAATGTGCAATATTTACATGTGTACATATGTTAAAATTGAAAAATTCCACCTTGGGATAGCTAATTTGATGGAGAGGATGTTTTCATTAGATTCCTCTTTTTAAGAGGTCTAATATTGATATAAACATCATCTCATTCAAACAAGAAGAAGTGTGATTTTGAATTTATGCCAACACATGTGCTAATTATTTAGGTCAGCCTCATCATCATGTAGGTTCAAGAAGCCCAATGGATGTGTCTCCTCACCCATAATGAATTGTACAAACACTAGCAATTGCACCAGATGTTGCAAAGGAAGCGATGTAAGGCATAAAATTAATAAAAAACATAACAAATAGAAGATCACTAAAAATAAAAACTGGTAAACAAAATGATATTCATATCTAGAAGATAAAGAGAAATCACTTACATTATGTCAAATTTACAGATTCTATAACATTTCCAGCATAAATTTCCTCTCAATCTTCAAAGATGCCCTTTCAAGTTCCAATAGCAAATATTTGATAAAAAATATGCTCTTTGTCAATATTGAATTGTCTCACTCGATCAAAAGTTTACAACCTTTTACCACTTGCTCGTAAGGTGATTGGACTTGCCTTTGGTTGTATTTTCTTCTTCTTTTAGGCATTTGGATTGGTTTGTGACACAAGAGGTTTATTCAAATATTTTTTCAAAAATGACAAATTCAAAATTCACCATTGGATGAAAAAGTTTAAAGCAAAGCTACGAAATAGATTTATCAATAAAGCTAGTCACTAACATAGCAACTTTACACTGTTTGATAGGAACGAAGTGGATCTTTTGTTGAGCATTGATTAAATAATTATTTTAGATGACATAACAAGTTTAATTCACTATTCAAAGGTACCATGTTGAACTCTTATGGTAGCAATCATGAACTTTCCTTTATCCAACTTGATATTTGATAGGAGAGGTGGAACTTTTGTTGAGCATTGATTAAATAATTATTTTAGATGACATACCAAGTTTAATTCACTATTCAAAGGTACCATGGTGAACTCTTATGGTCGCAGTCATGAACTTTCCTTTATCCAACTTGATGTTCTGCCAGAGTTGGCTATTTATTTTACCAGGTAGGGGCCTATAAATAAGCCAAAAGGATTTTTATGCCTTAGAAAGTAGACTTTATTCCCAAAAAGTGGTAAAAGGATGTGAAGTGTGCATTTGATGCTAAGCCTGTTTCATTCCATGAAGGTTTGGTGCATATTTCTTGATCCTCTCCTAGTCATTTCTGACCATTTTTCAATATTGAATCATCTCACTTAATCAAAAGTTTGTGGTCTTTTAGATTAATGTTACTCATGAAAAATCAATGAACAATTTTAGACTCTGCAAATTGTTTGATTCGTTCTTAATTAATTTTAGGATATATTTACTATTGTGGAAGAAATTATCATAGTTATCTATGTGATGATTCAACAGGTATTATTTTGTCACACCCTATCTCTTTGTTTTTCGCATGCACTACACAATCACTTTACATGTTTCTTTATAAAACTCCTACATAGGTTTAGAGAATAGGAAGGTAGATCTGGTTACAACACACCTACTAGTCAACAAAGAGGTAACGTATCATGATATTGAGTAAGTTGAATGCCTAGGTAATCCTTTCACAATAGAGCAGTAGAAATACAATATTACGAATGGATGAATCATGAGAAAGGTTACTCTGACATAAAGGAAATTATGGCTCTACCATACCCACTAAATGTTTTCACAAATAAGCTGAGTTCAATTTTGTTACTTAAAAAACTAGATGTAATCGCCTAATACATGGTTGATTTGAATGTAATCTGAATTGGATCCTTAAACACTCTTACAGTTTCCTGAACTCTGTAAAACTCATAGCAAAAGTTTCAAAGTATTATGGATGTCGAAGCTTATCAGAAATTACCTCTGAATAATGGAAATTGCTGGTCAGCAGGGAACAACGAGGACCCTCAGTCAAAGCGTGCAGACCATTGGCCCATGGTGATCGTGCACTGGCACAAATAGGCAAATGGGAGGTCAAATCGAAAAACAGAGGCAGTTTCGCTAATTGCGTATCACAGGGCGTCCCCCTCAGTGAAGGAAAGCCTCGAGCGCTCGGTCACAAGGAAAAGCATAAAACCGTATGAAATCGTTGATTCCGTCACAAGGCAAGCCCTGCACTAAAACTGACAGGATATCAGAAGGGCTTCAAGCAGTAAGCGAGTTCGACCGATTCCCACCCGATGCCATACACTGGGTGACATACGTCTAGTAGATGAGAGAGAAAACCACTCACATCATGTGAGTAAAGTTCATGCTACTTACCCACGCGATATGGACAAAGACCATAGGATCTGGACGCTCCAAATCAACGACAGAGAAATGATCCGATGGATGACCAGATTCGACGGGGAAATAGGCTGAGTCATATAATATTTGAGGTTCGGCATGACCAATGAGTTGGCAGATGAATCAGTCTCGCGGGAAATCTTGGAGCACTGAAAATAACGAACGTTCAAAGAGAACTGACACTCAGTTCATGAGGAAATAGGTGGCCACCTCTCTGTGAAGCGTTACAGTGATGATGACGTAGAGCAGGGGAATTCCAGCGGACAAAGGTAAGAGATCCAGAGATTTGGGAAGCGGAAACGAACAGTCAGGGAGAAGATTGGCTTTAAGCCACGAACAGACAGAGAAGCAGGGGAAGCAGGAAAAGAGAGCAAAGAGAGAGAGAAGCAAAAATTGCAGAGAACAGAGAAGTCGAGCTGAACTGCAGAGCAAAGGTAGCATCGAGTAGACAAAGACAGAGAGAGTCCGAGAGTCTGTGAACTCTAAAGAAGGCTTGAGAAGTTCAAGCAACTCCTTTGTGTATACTTATTAGGTATTGAGTGCCAAATTGGACTCATACCATTGAGACCAGTGGAGGTCGAGATCTAGTAAGGGGAGTCTGTGTACTTTAGAGACTTGGGGGAATCCAAGTACAATCCTACTGATCATTATCTGTTAAGTGAGACTCAATTTGAGCTCACTGTTGTAAAACTCTGCTTTTTAAGACACAATAGAAAGGCCAGCACTGAAGGCTGGACTAGGAGACGTGGCCTGGGAGGATTGGGTGAACTCCTTATTAAGTTTGTTGTGTTTTATGTGTTTGCTACTGTGTTCTCTTATTGTTTCAATGCCTGTGTATTTCACAATCTTATCAATCTGTTGCATAAAATAACATAGGCACACCCCAACACATAAGTCTCTAATACCTTCATTAATTAACTGAGATCATTCACGCGTGATTTTAGATCAAGTGGTATCAAAGCTTCTAGGTTGTTAAGGTTAGACAAGCTTGTGCTGGATTTTGTTGTTGAATGCTAACTAGATCAAAGCTTAAATTAGGAGAAGGAGAGTTGGTCGAAACTAACTTGGAAATTGGAAGAGTCTATCCTAAGAAGAAAATGTCAAAAGAAAGTCCCTTGGGACTAGACCCCAAATTCATATATAGTTTCCTCGCCATGAGGTCCATGGTAGAGGAAAAGTATAGGGAGTTTAAGAAAGGTAAAGATGAATATTCATCACACTCCAAAGAAAAAGGAGAAGAAGCGTCTCTCCTCAATGACCACTCAAAAGGTAAAGGGAAAGAAGAAAACTTTCTCACACCTCCTAATAGCCCTGAACATAAAAAGAAGACATCTTTGATTAAACTAGATGTTAAATTTGATTTACCAATATATGATGGAGAGTTGAATGTAGAGAAGCTGGATAATTGGATCAGACAAATTGATGTTTATTGCAGATTACAGAGTATTGACTCAGACAAGAGTAAGATTCAGCTGGCTAGCCTACGCCTCGGAGGCACTGCCTTGGTATGGTGGGAAGGCAAGACACAAGCTGACATGAAGAAACATGGTAAGATTCTTTCTGTCTAGAGTGAATTTGTTTCTGCAATAAAAAAGCAGTTCTATCCACTAGCTTACATGCAGCAAGGCATGATGAGCTGGCCAACTCTTCGTCAATTGAAAGGGCAATTTGTACAAGGTTACACCCAATAATTTAGGAAAAGAGCTTTGATTCTAGGAATTTCATTAGACTCACCTGAGGCTTTGTTGAAGTACATAGGTGGTCTACACAACTACATGAGGCACACTATCCTCGTCTTTAATCCCACTAGTATATATGAGGTATCTGTTCAAGCTATACATCTAGAAGCTAGAGGAAAGAATGGGAACCCAGAAGTTGGAGGATCATCCAAGCTCATTGCAAGTAAGAATAAGGAGAAAAGAAAACAAAAATGGAAAGAGAAGAAGGCCAACAGTGCACAGAAAAGCAACTCTTCATGCACTCACTGTAAGAAGGATGAGCATGATGATGAGCACTGTTGGATTCTGCATCCAGACCTAAGACATAAGAAGTTCGAGGGCAAGAAGAAGAATACTGTTGCAGCTATTCAGAAAGATTTGGGGTTGGACTCAAGAGATGAAACAACCGTTGCAGCCACAGGTATAAAAGGTAAAAATTCTGAAGCATCTACTAGTAATTCTGCACAATCTACTAATAATGAAGAAAATGAGAGAAAAAGACATGATCTTTTCCATATTCGAGTTATTTTCAAGCATCAAAAGATTGATACTCTGTTTGATAGTGGCTCGCAAGTAAATTTAATTTCCGAAGCAATTCTAAAGAAGTTGGGATTACTGACTACACCTCACAAGAAACCATACCCATTAGGTTGGTCAAGTGATAAAGCACAACTACAAGTGATTAGACAATGTAAACCTAAGTTTTCTTTTGGGTCAACATTTGTAGATGAGGTTGAGTTAGATATAGTTCCTTTGGATATATGTGGAATTGTTTTAGGAAGTCCTTACTTGTATGATAGAAAAGTTATTTTCTATAGAGCTGAGAACAAGTATCTACTCGTTAAATATGGAATCGAATACTTTGTAAGGGCTCATAAGTTCAAAATAATTATAATCTCATAAACTCAGGGTAGATGAAATGAATTGTAAATTCATGCAAACAATTTTTACTGATGGTTATAGAGGAAAAGAAACCTGATAAAACCAATGGATTTGAGGGCTATGATGCTAAACAGTAAGCTGATTTAGAAAAATTTGTTTCAGAATATGATATCTTGTTTCAATAACCTAAAGGTCTACCACCCAAAAAAGAAATAGTGCATGATATTAATTTGCAGCAAGATGCTCCATTGCTAACTTCGAAATGTACAGGTTGTCCGCTTTAGAGAATGCAGAAATCAAGAAGCAGGTGCAGGAGTTGCTCGAGAAGGGATTCATCAGACCTAGCACATCACCATGTGGGTCTCCAATCGTTTTGGTGAGAAAGAAAGATGGCTCGTGGAGAATGTGCATTGATTACCGAGCACTGAATAAAATAACGATAAAAAATCGCTATCCCCTTCCTCACATAGATGATCTATTAGATCAATTGAAAGAAGTTGTTTATTTTTCCAAGTTAGACTTGCATAGTGGATATCATCAGGTCAAAGTTGCAAAACAAGATGCATGGAAGAGTGCTTTCAAAACAAAGTAGGGATTGTATGAGTGGCTGGTTATGCCTTTTGGCTTAACTAATGCCTGTGCTACTTTCATAAGAATAATGAATAATGTACTCAGACCTTTTCTTGATGATTTTGTTATTGTATATCTGGATGACATTATTATATTTAGCAAAATGTGGGAAGAACATTTAAAGCATGTTAAGCAGACACTAGATGTTTTGAAAAGAGAAAAACATTATGTTAAACTCGCAAAATGTGAATTCAACAAAACATCTTTGAATTATTTGGGATATATAGTAGGGGTTGGTGAATTGAAGATAGATCCCTCTAAGGTGGTAGTCATCGTAAACTGGCCTAAACCCAAATCTGCTACAGAAGTTAGAAGCTTCTTAGGAGCAACACAATATTGGAGAAAGTTCATTTCTAACTTTTCCTTAATTGCAGCTCCCTTACATGATTTAACAGGATTGAACAAGGTGTTTCAGTGGGGGGGCAAACAGCAGAAAGCCTTCGACACCTTGAAAGAAAAGATTAGTAAAACACCAATACTAGCACTGCCTGATCTTCAAAGACCATTTGAGATCCAAATGGATGTCAGTGACTATGCCATGGGAGCAGTGTTGATACAACACGGTAAACCCATATGTTATCATGCTGAGACATTTAATTCTGCGGTAGTTAACTATCCCACATATGATAAAGAATTGTATGCATTAGTACAGAGTGTGAAAAAGTGGAAACATTACTCAATGGGAAAAGAGACAATTATACACACTGATCATCAACCACTTCAATATTGTAAGAGCACCATCCTAGGGTCTACTAACAGATCTACTTTCTTCTGAAATTAAATGTGATCTGAAGTGGTAACTTAATTACTTACACGACTTTTAAACAAATAAAATTTTTATCATTTCATTATAATCAGCATAAACTAAGGTGAATATTTCATTCTGATAAAATTTACAAGAGTAGTACCTGGAGGAATACCTATACCGGTCGCTGATGGAGATACCTTTGTCCTGCTGCTCCTGCTGAACACTCCTCTTGACGAACCCAACTGGATTTACCTCCCAGCCAACTAGGAAATAATCTCTAGCCCAGGAAACCTCCACAGGTTCCCTAGCCCACGAGCCCAAGTCCAACCAGATGTAGTGTGTATGTGTCCAGGATGAATGATCTAGATCAAGATAACAATACTTCCCTCCTCTCAACAACCCAAGAAACTTCCACAGGTTCCTAAGGTCTCCAAAAACACAACAAGTCCAAACAATCACAACCAACCCCACAATCATAAGCAAGACCCCACCTCGCACCTTTTCTCCCTTACCCCTTCCCTTTTTATACCCTCCTTCCCTTCTCCATCTCAACCACCACTCATTAATGTCATTAACTTCTCATCCATCCTTACAGTTGACTTCTCTTCTTCCAAGAAAATCTGGGAGTACATTTGGAAATATGACATGAATATAAAATTGGGAATTTAATGGGAAAGAACCATGTCTTCTCCCAAGTAAATCTGAAAAGTAAATTTGGGAATGTGAGATGAATATATATATTATATATAATATATATATTATATATATATATTTATAATTAAATGGAGAGGCCTATGTCCTCTCCCAAGTAAATATGAGGGTACATTAGGGAATGTGAGATGTAATTACATGGAGAGGACCATCTCTTCACCCCAGTAAATGTTAGGGTACATTGGGGAATGTGAGATGTAATTACATGGAGAGGACCATGTCTTCACCCTAGTAAATGTGAGGGTACATTGGGGAATGTGAAATGAATATATATATTGATAATCAGTTGGAGAGAACCATGTCTTCTCCCAAGTAAATGTGAGGGTACATTAGGGAATGTGAGATGTAATTACATTGAGAGGACCATGTCTTCTCCCTAGTAAATTTGAGGGTACATTGGGGAATGTGAGATGGATACATGTATTATTTGAAATAATGGAAGGAGACCATATCCTACCTAATATTCAATTTCAGAAGGTAAGTGGGGAATTTGAATAATGGAAATCATGAATTTTATATTAGACCAATATTTCTCAATATTTTTAGATAATGTAAACATTAACAAAATTTGCAGGATAAGATTTAAGTGGGGCATTACATACACCCCTCCTTCAGAAAACTTCGTCTCGAAGTTAGAATGAAAAGATGCAAGGAGTTTGAAAGCATAGCAAACCAAAGAGAGTTATAGCAATAAATATGATAAATCAAACAATGACATTACTTCCCATTAAGAGTCTCCAACTGATCTATATCCTGCTATCCATCCTAGCCTACTTCTGTTCCAGCCCTATCCATCCTCTGTTGCTTTATCAGTGGCAACGACCATACTAACCACTGATAAAACCGACATGGTGGAAGTGTCGTATACATCGACCTAACTTCCCCAATAGGCAACTGGCAATTGTCATCACACGTCGAGGGTAGCGTGTCCACCACTACCCTCCCATGATTCCAAGTTTCGGAGGATACATGGTGGGAAATGCCTCCACCCCTCCTTCACAACTAGGGTCAATGCCCTAACACGGACCACACTACAATGTTGGTTGGACTTGTCATCAAATAATCCAGTTAGGTAGTCTTGCCACTTGTCATTTGCATTTTACTCATGTCATAAGAGTGCATATCAAGTAGATACCAAATGTAATAGAATAATGTACATCGTACCTTTCCTCATTGGTCGTCTCGACCTTCTCCAATGGAATAGTAGAGCTTGGTTATCATACGGTTCTTTCCAATATGTAGTTTAGTTCTCATCCATGCATATATATAACCACATAATATATATAGATACATGATCTTAAACATCATTTTTACTAAGTCCAGTATCCACGTGTCAATTTTTGTTGTTCATACTAGAAATAAATCTTAAATTAGATAAATCATATCTACTTAAGCCCTATACGATGCAACAATAACTCTGACAAATCATGCACTAGATAAATTATAACCAAGTATGTCATACATTTGGTCATACATCCAACATTTCCGTCATCAATACCGAATCCATCAATTGATTTTCACGTGTCCAACGAAATGTATATAATGTTCATAAATAACAACATGGAACTGCAAAATAGAACCTTAACATAGGTAGCTATCTACGTCAAAATGGGCATCATAAACACTCATGTGACATCCTTGTGGAACCCCTTAATAACAATTAGAGTTGGAACAGATTCAACTATCCATCATGTAAAATAGCATTTGAACCCAGATATGCTATAAGGTGGTAAGCAACAAATTAGTGTACTATCAATTCCACTAGAAGGTGCTAGTATAATTTTCATGCATATAATTTCTTTAATACCCTAGTGAATATAAAAGTCCCACTCTTCCAATTTTTTGGTTTTTCATCTTCCAACCAATTAGTTAATCTTGAAAATAAAAGACTTAAAACTTCAGAAACTGTTTCCAACATGATTTTCATACTTTTTTTTTGTAATTTGAGAGAAATGTCCTCTAAATGTCAAAGGTTAAAACTTATTATATTTTTAATCATTGTTTACTAGTACTAAAACAATTTCATGATATATATTGCAGCTCACAATATGACCAGACAAATGAGAAATAATAAAACAAACGGAATAATTGCCTTTGCCCTGTTGCTATTAGTATTTCCCTTCTAAATGGCACCACATTTCTAAGGATGCCTACTCCTTTCACAAGTGGCCAGTGACCGCATAAGTTGCAAAGAAAGTTGAGGATCCTTTTATCCAAAACTAGAGACACATTATTTTTCACGACATTTTTATTCAACACTAGAATAAGGGTAACAATGTATTCTAATATTTTCACTGGTCTTTTATTGACCAAATAAGATTCCATTCTAAAATCCCAAATTCCCTACGATTTGATCTTCTTATTTAATTTAAGATCATTAAAACAACTATCATAGTAGCCTTACACAAGTCCATGGTATCCAATCTATGTTGTCACTAGAAAATTCCACCACCCATAGAATAATCATTAACGTGACATATAGGATATTTCAACACATCCTAATCTGAATCCCCATGCTTCATAGTCATTTACTTCTCAAACTCGAGATTTGTTATTATGACTTCCTCCATGAAGAATGACAATATACTATCCGAAAGATAATCCTACTATCCGAAATGGAAAATCTACTATATCGTAAAGAAGAATAATGATAATCTACTATGAGTGGAATTAAAATCCACCCTCATATGTAAAATAGAATTGACTACATTCTTTAGATTGGGACACATTTTGGGTATAAATTACTGGCTCCATTGTAAAGCTATATATGGATGCTAATGGTTCTTGTTATGCATGTTGAGGAAAAAGGGGTCAGATTAGGTGAAAGTTTGGGAAAATTTTGATATATATCTAAGCGACCTATCACCTAAACTAAAGGAAGTCTATGTTATGCATTGCAACACTGACCTTGGGGCATGCTTCTCGAAACAATTTCAAAAGAAAGAATCCTATGAAGAATGTGGTCACATCTTGCACTTGACATGTGGAACATAAGTCAAGATTGTACAATCCATCATATAGGAATCACACCACTAGGGTAGGTATGAAACCTACACAAAGACTCTCTCTTGCAAACAAGTATGTTCTTAATTGTATTTTCATCATGTTGTATCCTCTGGATAAGGCTTGAGATTTCCTAATGGAACTCTTACCTAACTTCACATTTTGTTGTTAACCACGATAAAAAGTGAAGCTTTCCATATAGGCTAGTTAAAATCATTGCATGGCATTTCCATAGACCTAAGCAAAGTTTGGCAAGAAGAAAATGCATGCTCTCCAACTAACAACATAAGCTTTTAAGAATAATCCAAAAAGCCTAAAAATGTTAACGGGGTCTTCAATTGACTTCAGTCAAGATAGTGAAGTTCATTAAAAAAAATAGGTAGGTTATTCCAAATGATTCATGGTTCAAGGGAAATGCTTTTACTATGCAAGAATGGAAACAATGGCTAAAATTGGACCTTATGATGAGTAGGTAATGCATATTACTAAATACAATTAACTATAAAAATTTACATCTTCTTTATATGTGTTGTATCATGTAAAATGCGTATGCATATACGCATCATGCCTATAATTAGGGAATGAATAGAGTCGACGGTGAATTCTAATGTGTAACTGAGTGTGTAAAATTATTATTCTATACAAGGAGAAGCTATGTTCTTTTAAATTTCTAAGATGCAGCTGAATTCAGAAGCTACCTTTTCTACTCAAGGTAACTTTTCTTCCATTGCACAATTAACTAAAATTGATTGAGAAGTTAATAATCTTCATGTTCCAAGATCAAGTTTTGGGTTTCTTTAGCTCAGCTAGAAAATCTATTCATCTTTTCTCATCTTGCTCTACCTTTGGTCCACAATAAAGGTATCAACTCCTCAATATTGATGCCAAATTTGCAAAATTATCAAATTCCCAGTGCTCCAAGGAGTGAATCTTCTATCTTGAGTAGTGGAAGGTATGAAAAAGGATTTGCAAGACCTAGGTTGGCATTGTCAGTTAAGTTGATGGCCTCCACATGCACCCATTATTGGGAGTGTCATTCCACACTTGAATTTGCAATTCATCAACTGCATGACATTGTCTTTGGGAAAGTCAAGACATTACGGATTCAACTATTCAGCCATCATAGCTTAATTCTGAACTTAATCCTTAAAACAGCATAGAGATTTATCACCCTTTATACAGATTTAGAGACAACTTCGTCTACATCTTCTTCGTATTATTTGTTGTCCATTCAACTAAATATACCTCCTGAGAACCAAAACTAGTTCATGAATTATGTTCTTTAACTTTAATTGATTCATTAGTCCTCACTTTGTACAACATCATTTCTCCCTTACCACTGCAACTTGCACACCTAAATACCATGACCAACTTTCTAGTGAATGTCTTCACGTAATAAAGCAATTGTCGCTTATGTTATTACAACTAGAATCTTTGCCCACATTATTGCTTGGAAACTCTACAAATAATTCAATTCAACAAAATTAGAATCAAATATTATATTAGGTTCATTTTCATACATCTAAATTTTAAGTTGAATATGAACTGGAAGACATTACTTTTTAAGAGCACTCTTTGTCATCAAGGGCAGTCTATTCCTGTAAAATTTGTCCTGAAAATTGACAGATATCTAAAGTATGTATAAAAGAAAGCAAGCTTCACTGCATCATTTAAGAGAAGTGAAGAATTAATTTTAATAATGTCTACAATTGATCAAGATAAGCAAATGAAATTAGAAAGTAAGAGTCCTGAAAGGCATCTCATAGAAAAAACAACAAGTAATAATAAAATTAAAAGAGTACAAATGGGAGAATCCAAGAGGTAAACTCTAGACAAAGAAGCAAGTATTGATCCTTTGTAGTAAGAAGAGAAACAATAACATGCACCATAAATGAAATGGAATGAATTTAGATTAATGTACACAAATGACCAATATAGGTTGGTGGCACTCCAAAGAACAACAATAAGGAGTGCCTAAAACACCTTCAAAAACAACAAAGAAAATACTAAAACCTAGTTTAAAGAAAGAATCAACAATAAGAAAATAAGAGTGAACCCAAGGAGCTAGGCCCTAAATCAAACACATTACAAATACCAATGAAAACCCTGAGCATATCTAGTAATACATTCAAGATAAGCATTAAGGTAAAATATATAACTTGGTGCAGAGAAACATATCCCCAATTATGTACTAAATTTAAAGTCTGGGAACTAACAATAATTACATAATTGATAGATTGTTAGACACTGCCAAAACGGTAGGCCAATTAAAGTCGTTGATAACAAACCTCGAGCTTAAGCATAGTGAAGCTAGTGAAATTAAAATAGGTTTGTCACTTATAATGGCAGTTTCCAAAGCCAGTGTAACTCCAAAAATCTTGCAGTCATCCTACATTATGTAAGATATAAAA
>APFE030833574.1:0-11891 GCA_000404065.3 Pinus taeda
TCCTGTTCATACATATCTTTGCCCTAAAACTACCAGCCCTAATACATTCAAGATGAGGCCATTACCTTATTATGTATGAGAGGAAGTGTTTCATAATGATCCTATCTTAGCTTGGATTTCAATGCATGAAAAGATAAGGTGAGATCATTTATTCTATTGATGCAATGCACCCTTGTCATCATTTAGAAATCAAACGGCTGACTCCAAAAAATATCTCCATCCAATCATGAATAAGTTGTAGGAATGCATGTCTTCTTTCTATAATACCATGTATGAAGTCGGTTCCATGGTGAGTTTTGTTGTTTCCATTTCTCAAATTCAAAGTGCTATTCCTCTTATTAGTAAGTCATTTAAGTCACCAATAGTACCATTCATTTATATGAGTCCAATTTTCATTGCTCCACCTACAACCTCTAATATTTCTGCTTCCACCTTTGATTCATTTTCTCTCGATCAAGATTATGCCCAAGCTAATCCCATTGTTCAACATTCTCATATTATTGACCTTACTAATGGTGAGCCTAAAGATCCTATTGAGGGTACACAAATTATTGAGGAATACCATATTTCTTCGTCTACCCATTTTGCACATCCCCCTAGCTTGTCACTGCATACTTCATCACAATCCACCAATATCTCTGATAACCCTGACCATGTAAGCACTGGCAAAGATAATGCTGAGATGGATATTGAATCAACTCCTATAAGGACCGCACAATTGTCATAGACTATAGTTGAACTTCAATCGCATGCAAGAGAATTTATGGTGCTACCTCGGCAATCCTCATTTGCTTCCAACTAGAGTCTTGCACAACAATTTGAGTATCTTAGGTTCCTTTGTTCACTCAAGGTCCATCTCACTGTAAAAAGGTTTTGCATTTAGTTGCACAATCATAGGATTAGTTCCTCTTTTTTATTCTAGTGTTATTGCTAGGATCCAGGATGGATTCCAAAAGGAATATAGTCAAGAACCAAAAGTGTTCTCTTTGGGACATTCCAAGAGATCTCTTGCCAGTAGTCAGTCTCTATAGGCCAAATCCCTTCCATGTGACACTTTATTCGCAATTTATCTTCATAGTTGGTCTTCATCCCAACCGTTTAATATTATCACAATTTCCACGCTTCAATTGGAAGGTCACCATAACGAGCTAGTTTCTATTCATGAGAAATAGTAGAAGCAACTCATCATTATGGATATGGAGTGAGACTAGTTGTGCGGTGAAAAGGAGTAGTAAGAAAAATAAACTAAAGACATCAATTCTAAATTCCATCAGATGTGGCCAACCATTGTTGAGTTTGCACCTAATGCTCCAGAGGATTTTTCTATGTGCCAACTTGTTAAATGTTGTGAGTACATTGAAGTTTCTTGTACGAAGTTAGCTTTTACCAATAGGAAGTTGTCTGGTACTGTCACTGAGTTATGTTGAGCACTACCTAATCCAGTGGGTAAATACAGTGGAAAAAAAAACAAAGAACAAATTTCTTAAGAGATTTATCAAGATTCTTCCTTCCACAACACTCTTAAACAAGTTACTAATGATTCATAGGAGGTTTTTCGACATGTTCAATATTGGGTCGGACTACTTGCTAAAAAGAACCAACCCTTGTATAAAATATAGAAGTAAATGCAACAATTGTTTGACAAATCTCTGGCCACTTCCAATCTTTAAAAGAAACTTTTTTTTTAGTCAAGTAGAGTCACTAGAGAATTAGATTCATCAGTTGGAAGAAGATTCACATACCACTAAAACTTTGTTGCAGGATCTTCAGCCACTAGCTCAGTCTCATTTCATGCAGCTTCAAAAGCTTAATTATGATGTTTATTTTCAGTGGAAGACCATCCTCGCATATCGTCCTCATCCACCTGCAACCAATAATACAGCTGAGTTTATTAATAAATTTGTTTCACTAATCACCAAATGGAAATATGCCATGACGGAGTATACAGATTTCAAAGATCAAGTCTTACAAATAGTACTAGAGTTGGATCCTTCATTTTAGGGAATAATAACATAACAAGGAGGAGAAGTATTAACATAAGTTGTTCAACCACAAGCAGGTCCAAGTGTGTAGCGAGAAGATTGACTCGAGGGCAAGTAAATCAACTATGGTTGCGGGTTGTCGCGTTCTTTTTTTTGGAAAATTTTGACTGGAATAATGTTGCATAGGTGAGCAGTGCATGCCGAATATTAATGGTCAAATAAGTTGGAAGATGATAACATAAAAGGGAAAACAATACGAAGAAGTTGAAAGGGGTTATTTAAGGACTTGTAGAATCCACAAAAGATGGATCTATGCAATAGATTTTGAAAAGATCAAAGAGATATGAACCAAAGAACTTGGTTTTTTCAAAATGGAATAGATCAAGTGAACATGATCAATGTGGTCAATGTGGACCAAATCAAGGGAGTGAGATTGGAGGAGAATCTAGAAAAGCCACAAGGACTAAGTAGAAAAAGAGAGAGAGAGAAAGATCGAGATAATGCTGAAATTTTGTCATACTAAAGAGTGAAGTCATGTGTATATTTTTAGATTGTAGGTTCCACTATAATATGCTCATGTTATCTAGTGAAATATCATGCACTCTTTTGTAGATCTATGATGTAATGATCAACTTCTCATAATAATAAAGAAGGTGTTGTGGGGAGATTTTTGTGTGTTTGTGTCTAGAATGGTTATAAATTATGTGTCTCTTTTAAAATTTTATTATTATGTTCTAATGTATTTCCTAGTATTTATTTTTGTAGAAGCTTTCTGTCTTAACTAAATATAGAGTGTAATGCCCCTGGTTAAAAATCCATGTAATAAAGTTAATAAAAGAAAAATAAGACCAAGGTCATGGGACACACATTCCAAGATGAATGTTGGGTTTCAAGATGAATGTTGGGAAATAAATCCTAGTGGGTGTTCATTTGGTTTATTATGGCTAAGGAAATTGGCAAAGGCAATGGAAAAGTCTTTGAAAATGCAAAGAGATATTAGTTGGCATTTTATTTATGAAAATGAAGAAAATTAGGAGAAAATGAAGGAGAAATTTCACACGTTGCATGTGAGGAGAAAATTGAAGGAGAATAATGGAAATTGAAGAAAATAGAGGCCTCATTGATAAAAAGGATTTTGAAGATTAGTTCACAGCCTTTGTCAATTCATTTTTAGGAGCTCTCTCTCTATTCTCTCTCTCATACTCTTGCACACTTAGCACATTCTTGGAGCACTCTACATTGATCCAGATTTAAATAGGAACACAATAAAGTACATAAATAAACACAAATACAGAGATACAACATAAATAATACTTCATTTCATTAATGGAGAATACTGAAATATGCTTACAAATAGAAATGGAAATAAGCTAGCTCGGGTGATGGTAGCTTATATTTGAGAAGAGATGTGGTAGCTACATGTCTTTGAACTGCCTTATAATGAGGCTCAAGGGCCTTTTTATTATTGAACAATAAGAGAAAACCCTAAACAACCAAAATCCTAACCCAAGGAGATGTAACACCAAGAGTTTATGGGCCGTGTTGGGGTGATTTCGATAACCAACTTCCCGAGGTTGCGACTTGGTTGTATTATCCTCGTTTGACGCCCATGGTAACCCATTAGAAAGATATCTCCGATAACTATGACAAGAAAGATAATTTTAGATAGAAAATCGTTGGAGGTAGATTTCCAAAAAAACATCGTTTAGGGCCTCAAAATAGCTCTGAAAGTTTAGGACCCAAAAAACTGCTAAAATAGTAAATTGTGCTACAATTAAGGAAACTGAAAAACTGAAAGAAGCAATGGTAGGGGTCCAACTGGAATTGGTGGGTGGCCACCGATATCTGCCTGGATCAAGCATTAGAGAAAGGAAGGGAAAGGAAGGAAAAGAAAGAAAAGGGAAGAAAATATCAAGCAAGGAAGAGTTGGATCAACCGGATATAGCGAGATTACTTGCAGGTATCAAATTGCATGTACAATTTTCTTAGTATTTTCTGCATGCATGGTATATGTATGTGTGTATTTGTTTCTCTTTTTCTCATTGGCATGGGTTTTTCTAGGTGTGACAATGGTTTTGAGCCTTGCCTTGCCATTTTTGGATTGTTGGATAGTTTTGGAACCAAGTGAGGTGGTCTGAGGAAAATTCCCAAGGCCCTAGGAATACCTTAACTCGTAATGGTGGGATACATAGTAAATACTGAGAGTGGAGATAGGAAAATTCCTCAAGGTATTGGTGAATAAACCTAGAGGAATGCATGCTTGTTTAGGGCCTAGTGATCCCTTGACTAGTTTTGGCGAGATTGCAGTAAAGTCTAGTAGTGTATATTTCTTGTTTGGGCCTAAGAATCCCTTGACTGATAATCATGGGATACACGGTAAAGCCTAGTTGTATAGATGAGAGTTTCGGGCCTAGGAAAACCTTGACCAATAATGGAGGGATACACCGTTAAGCTTGAGGAATTCCTGTTTGTTTTTTTGTGAGTCCCGCATTCATGCTTGGAATATGGCACATGGGTGACTGGCTGAAGAAATATTTGGTTTAGCTTAATATATATTTGGGTGGTACGTGGAAGTCCCTGACTTGGTTGGTTTTTGCATATGTTAAATGGAGCTCTTTTTCCCTTGAACTTCATGAATATTTATACTTATTATTATGTGGCTTTGATGGTTGTTCTATCATTGTTATTATTCCGGTTATATCCTAGTTATAAGCATGGTTTTATGATATACTTTAGTTATGGCTCTCATCATGTTTGATTAGTAAACAAATTCTTAATTAATGTATTATCTAACAGATGATAATGCAATAATTATTAGAGGGAATCACACCTTCTTGATGATTCTCAGATAGCCTATGTTCAAATGTGTAATTATGACTTATAGATTACATGTTCAGGATGTGTTTGATGGAATGTTTGTCATATTTAGGCCTACTTAGGTCAATTTCTTTTATAATTTTGTATGGAAGGTTACCATTTTTCAATTTTCCTTAAGTTTTGGGGAGTGGTTTGGAGATTGGCCTTGAAAAAGTGCCTCGTATCTTGAGGTCATTGGCACATAATTCGATGAAAAACACTGTAGTCACTCCCTTGTAGGCTTATGCATGAGACTGGAGGGTTATAGTCGAATTCACGCAGTGTTATGCCTCCGTCAAGAAGTCTAGATCAATGAAAAAGCAATTTAACTTAGGGTTTGGGCACCTCGAAGGGTGGTTTAGCTCTTGGGGATCCTGTAACACCTAAGGCAAGTCATTAAGACTTTGGTTTGTTGATTCCACTTCCTTAAGGTGATATATGAGGTTGAATCATAACATAGTAACTCTTTGTCATAGTTTTACCCCGATAGGCCAGTTAACTTGGGTAAATGTAGGAGGAGGGTGTTACATAGAGCTCTGGATATTTGTGAAAATTTTATATAATTGCTTGGGTAATGAATGATTTGATCAGTAATAAAGGCATGGTTTCATCCTTTGATCCCCTACTTCTTTGAATGTCTTAGCACGACTCGGGTGAGACGTTTCTCCCTCGCGGAGGAATGAAAATGTTAGCGATGTTCTAGATAACCACAAAAACATTTATTGGAAATTAGTGGTCAAACCATGGGTCTTCTAATCCAAATTTTGTGCCAACACTTTCCTTATCATTTATTAGTCTAGTTATCAGGTGACTCATATAAAATAACATAGAGCCCTAATATCCCTTAGTGATTAGTTTATTAATTATTAAAGAAGACTAAAAATATGAATGAGGGTGTTCATTGGGAATCAACATAGGGCCCCTTTGTTTACTAGATATACTATTTCACACTTGAGTGTGTTCCTATAGGAATGAAAGATTATAGTGCATTGGCCTTCCTTCAACGAAATTTTTTTCTTTTGCCAAAAAAAACCCAATCTGGAACTTAATAGAATAGAACTGGACCACTTGAGAAACACACACAACATTGACACTATGAATTCATTCAACCATGATCATTTAACTTAGGGAACTACTATTGTATAAATACATCCATAAGACATTTTTTACACATCAATAAAAATACAATCCAATGCACAAAACTAAAGTATAGAAGTCAATATGCAAATCATGTTTACAAATCTCAAACAACTTCATTTCAAAAGAATCTAGCACATGGAGAGGCTCTCAAACCAACACACATTACAGCTTCATTTCAAAAGAATCTAGCACATGGAGAGGCAACATGACTGAGTTGGTGGACCCTCACCAACAAAAACAACATTTCCCTAAAGAAACCATAAGTTATTCTCATATTCAATATGGAGACATGTGAAATAACACACCAACAATTTTTTATTAGTTGGTTCACATATTACATTACATCAAATATTTAAACAAGTGTTCCAGCTATCTAGTATGATTTATTTACATTAAAATATTAGAGAATAGATAGTAGCTAACCAAGTTCGAAGAGCTTAGTGTTTCTTTTATCTTTTATAGGTCATAACATAATATCCATTAAAGCTTATCGCTATAGAGCTAAACTAAGAAATGATCCAAAGGTTCAACAATCCCAATTCAAATCTAGAATAATACTGATATGAAAGGATGTGTTTGGATTCAAACAAAGTGAATCTGGTATTCAGATCCATGATCTCAGTTACTCTTTTCCCTATTTTTCTTGCATTAAAAATAGTTGGCCACTAGTTTAATTTCTAGCTTATGTTTCGATTAATGACCATTGGTCTGATTTGGAAAATGAGGGAGATTCTTGAGGATGTTGTGAAAGAAACCCAGAACGCACACCTAGGTTAAAGAAGAGTGTGAGGTTAAACAAGAGCGTGTTTGTAGGAAATTGAATGGGTTAGAAAACTTATCTCCATCAATATTCATTAATAGAAACAATGTAAAATATGTCCTTTTAATGCATTCAAAGCTATGTACAATTAATGATTAACAATATTTTTACCTCTTAATCCTTTTGGCATGATTTTCCTTCAATAAGAACTAGAAAAATGGTTATTATGGGAAAAATGGGGTTGTATAGAAGGTATAAAGAATTCAACTAATAATAATGACAACATCAATTCAGAGCCCAACACCTACATATAACAATTCTTCCTATTCATTAAAATGGGGTTTTATAGAAGGTATAAAGAATTCAACTAATAATAATGACAACATCAATTCAGAGCCCAACACCTACATATAACAATTCTTCCTATTCATTAAATACAAGAATTGTGTGAATAAAGTGGCACCTTAGCCACCATCTTTCATGTTCCCATTTTTGGCCTTCACATCCCAATGTGTGATTAGTCTAAGAAAAATTACGCTATATATCCATAATTTTGGGCCCATCATTGATGCCTTACCATAGTTAGTGGTTGTCAACAAAATTTCCCTCTTTTTAGACTCATAATCTAGGTCTCATTGTTGTACAAACTATCTTACATTTGTGTGCCCACTTGGAATACTCACATTATTCTTATTTACAAAGCACATTCATTGATGTATGGAAGGCATTTTGGCACAATTAAGATAATGCATAACTCAGAAAAAGTATTTCAATATATTTTATTTGTCATTGCCTATTTGTGGCTAGACAAAAACTGCACACTACAAACATTGATTATCCAATGCTTGACAATTTCTTCAATACTTCAGGAAGCCATTTTTTACCATGACATTTCAGAAACACAAGAATATATTTATGATAACATGTTAAAGTGACAAATTTTCTTCTATGTTCCAAGATAATTTCAACACATAAGAAAAACAAACCTATTCTTTTGACATATAAGTTCACATTTTGGGATGCTACTCAACATCATTTTATACTACAATATTGTTCTCTTTCTTAATGTTTTTTGAATTGTATTATAATGAATTTTAAATTATAAAATACAATATCCTACTATCTTTCATGTGTAAACAAATAAATATATAAAATTAGTTAATATAAACCTATAAAATTAGTTAATCACACTTTATCACAATTACTTAATATCTATTATTATACTTCTAGCTTTATACTTCTAGCTAGCATGGTATTAGGCATTCAATTTTCTTTTTGTTGGGTATTATTTTTTTTTTTCAATTCTTTTTTGCAGCTTCTCCATAGTCTAACATGAATTGAATTTTATTATTTTCTTATAAATATTTAAAATTATTTATGGTTGGTTCAAGTCTTATTATGTAATGTTTGGAATTGTAGCCTTTGAACAACACAATACCATGTAAATCATTACCTTAAATTTTTCTCCCATAATTTTTGGATGTAGTTGCAATATATATGCCATGATTTCTAGATACTTTTAGATTTTTCGTTGTTAAGCTTTCATATGAAATAACATACTTACCATCAATTATTATCCACCATAATTTAAATAAGTATTTCAATAAAAAATGGATAGGAAAAAGATATAAGCAAATGCACTTACCATGAGTTGTTATTGCGTACCATTATTTATGTTTTCTTCAACACATTAATAAGTGGGGAAAAAATTCAAATGTGCGGACTCCATAGATATGAGTAAAAATGTAAATGTGCATACCTTTTAGTGGTTACTACCCACCAAAATTTATGAAAGTCTTTGCCCTTTAGTACACAATTAATTTTTTAGTTTCAATAGAATAAGAATTTATTAACCGTATATTAAATAAAATGTAACTTAATTATTTTATAATGTTTAAATTACTTTTTTAATAAATATTATTAATTAAAAAGTTAAAAATTTGATCTAATACTTTTGTGATACATATTTAATTTTTGAAAATTTCTTTCCTATTAATCACAATTGTAATATTCCTCTATGAATGTAATGAATTATTTAAGATGATAGTGTGTCAATGGGCATCGTTGGAAAAGGATATGGAAAGACAAGGATATGTTATGTGAATAAATAAATTGATAAAATAGATAAGTAGAAGAGGTTAGAAATATGTGGGAATGAAACATCTAGAAATGAGATTCTTTTTAAAGCAAGAGAATATGATCTCATAGTAAATGAGATTGGATAATTCTTTCATGATAATAATTCTAGATAAAATTCTAGATAAGCTTAATGGATGGGAGAGAAAAATCCATTAAGTTGCCTAGTTGGAGAAAGACCCTAAGCTTGGATAATCATAAAAGAGGGGCTTGAGAGAAAGACAAGATTTTATGGAAAAACTTAGGTAATTGGATAAGAAAATACACAAAAGAGGGATGCCACTAAAGGAAACCTGATCATAAAAGAAATATATTAAATACTTGTTGAGGGGATCAACAATGGGGGGTTGTTGAATTCCTTGGCAATTGAATCACAGTTGGGGGGAACCAATGGATTGGTTCATGGATGGGACTAGAGGGAGCTTTTTCTCAAGTACAGTTCCAGTGGTAGCTATAGTGAAAATGTTTGTTTTTTGTTTAATTTAAATTTTAAATATAGCCTCCAAGAATATTTTGTGTTATATGTTTCAATAGCTTGCATGATCTATTTGATGTTTTTAGTTGACTGTAAAATTATATTTGTAGTTGGATTAAATTTGGTTGTATTTGAAAGGTGATAAGGAGGTATTATTCAACCAATCATTAGAGTACAAAATTCTGAACATTTGACATTTCATAATATTTGGACATGGGTTTTCCAGAGCTTGATCAAATTAAAAAAGAAAAGCATAATACAATAGGAAAGGTGTGAAAGGTGTTGAAGTCAAACTTATAGCCTATATGGTATATGAAGTCAGAGATTTCAAACTCCCTTAGGAATCAAATGCCTATAGGATTGTTTAAATACGTAGCTTATAGGATTGTTTAAATACGTAGCTTATATGTTATAAGGAAGTAGGATACTTCAATACTCTAGTGAGAATAGGGTGCGAATGGGAGCGTGGGTTAATGTATCTATAAACGAGAGTAGATTAAAACTCCCTTCTGAATTGATAGGGTGCGAATGGGAGGGTGGGTTAATGTATTTATAAACGAGAGAAGATTAAAACTCCCCTTCTGAATTGATAGGGTAGGGTAAGTAAATATGGAAAACATTAATCTTGTAGGCTGTGATTAGAAATCCAAAGAAAAAGTATACTAGCAACGACTTGAAAATAGTGATAACATAGTAGGAATCCTGGTTGTCAGAGAAATAAAAAATAAAACTGGTTGACACAATTTACGTGCCCAAAATACACTGATAGAGTTTAAACTCTTCCTACGCAAAGAGGGTAGTAATTACATCAAAGTCACGAAACAAGGGAATGGTAGAAATAACTTTCACTTTGGATTATCGAATCCGTCCAATGACATACTATACTGTAGAAAATCACTGTTAAGAATTTGTTATGGCAGAGCATGCAAAAAATTGATCTAATCCCTAATAACGATATCTTATATCTGAGTAAGTTAAATCTGCACTAGGGAAGAGATACGGTGATATAAGCAAGCAAATGAAACATTCCTCAGTAATAGAATTGTACCCTACCAAGGTGCTAGCTGAGAAAGGAAATAACTTAGTGGGAATAACCAAGAGTTAAAATCCTAGATGGATAACTACAACCTGGCTACAACAAATCTATTGCATATCATCGGTTGATATTGACCACTAAATGTAGAATTAGCCATGCATATTCATAAAGGAATAATCCAGGGCAAATCTGATTTTCAATTTCTCGCATTTCCATTTGGCTATAGGAGAAAAAGTAAAAAAGAAAACTGAGTTTCCAAATTATCGTTGGACAATACATATGTACATGAACCCTGTACCTGAAGGTTAATCATAACTAAAGTACTGACGAAAGAGAACAACACCAAATATTCCATTTACATCAGCTAGCCAAAATTAAATCAGTGAAGCCAAAGTGACCAGAATAAAGCTACGAAAACGAATTATTGCATTTATATACTCCACGCCAAACGAGCATGGACACCCAAAGGCTTCATTCAAATCATAGAACAATTGTACAAACTTAATGAGGAAAAATATACATATTTTGTGATTTGAAGAAAAGTGTTAAACAAAACTATCCACTGAGTATAAGCTAAGATGAATTCATTCAAAAATTTGAGGGCTATATTCCCCTCCTTGTATCAATATAAATTCTATTGTAGAGAATTTAAGGATGACATTGTTGCAAGTACTTTAAACTGTAAAGAAAATTAGCCATGCTAGAAGAATCAGATGTGGTCATTAACCAGATAAAAAGAAATAATACTAGGCACACAAATTTCCTTCTAGTTTCAAACCATGCCTTTGAGTAGCAGAAGTATGCAGAGGAATCCAACCTGAGTGCAAATGACGAAGATTAGTCTGAGAAATTACAAGTTAACGATTTTGTAGACTTTACAGGTGAGCACTCAGAAGCTACAGGTTTCGAAGTTGCCTACCAATAATGGAAATCATCAATCAATATCTAGAATAAAGAGAAAAAAATGCATATATAATATATAAAAAAAATTGCAGGAATCGATGGTACACCTGTTAAGGATGGGCCTTCGCCAGACCTCCAGTGCCCCGGAAAAAGGGGTACCAGAATTTAAACTGTCTACCATATTTGGAGGTAATAGAGCAATGTGAAGAAATTCATAAGAATACACCCAAAAGAGCATACTTGTACAAGCGACCAACAACTGGAAGGGAGAGTTTCACCAGGGATCTTCTTTCCACGCATTGCCCTATGTTGTGCCATCAATAGGCAAGGAGAAGGAGACCTTAGCCGAGGAATTGCAACCTTTAGTAAATGAAAGTTGGAAATAATTCAAGAGGAACAACAGAGAACAAAGACGCACTTACTGAAACCTTGAGCAAGTGAAAACCTTGTTTTTGAACTAATAGGAAAACCCAAATCTTAATGAAAAAAAATGTTGGGGATTTTTTTGGTAAAATCCCAAAAACAAACCAGAATTCAAGCACATAGAGGCAATGCTCTGTTTTCTTTACTCTAGGATCTTTTGTGCACAGGAAAGCTTTAAAA
>APFE030833575.1:1210-14166 GCA_000404065.3 Pinus taeda
TTCGGCCTGCCCCTCATCGCCTTCTGGAGCTCATGGTGATGTTACCCTATCAACTGGCTATGGTAAGAAGAAAGGGAAGATTCGATTCCCCTATAGGCTATGTGAAGGCAACCATCTCCTTCACCTTTGTCCGCTCATGGATAAAGCTTTCGTTGTCTTGGAAAGTCTTACAGCTTCTTCACCCCAACTTCCTGTTGGTTATCAGAGGCTCTCTTTAGACCCTCTCCCTGTCGACAAAGAGATTGATTTAGATCCTTCTCTTGTCCTTCCTCCCCTTTCCGAACCTGGCTGTGCTAAGCCTGTTCCAGACCAACTATTGGTCGGGAAGAGTGTCAATTCGGGTTCACCACCCGTCGATCACTCTGTCTCCGAAGAGCATCATGCTCATGTTCTTCTCGTCTCGTTAGATTCTCCTGGGTCTAAAAATGACTCTCCTATCCCAGCTGATCCCGAGAATCCTTCTTCGGAGCAGGGGGAAATCATACGATTCCCCCACCAAGTAGTTCAGTCGTTTCCTTCGACTGGAGTCACTTGACTGCTTTGCGCCTTCCATCCCATGTGCCTTTCCAGATTACAGTACGTGCCTATGATAAGGCAGTACCTGGCACTGTCTTGGATGAGGGTGCATCTGTCAGTCTTATGCCTTCCACTACTTGGCAAGCTTTGGGCTCCCCACAGCTTGTGCCGGTCGCGCAGAATCTAATGGCGTTTGACGGAGGAACCAGTCAACCATTAGGGATCCATCCGATGTTCCCTATTACTTTGGGAGGCAAAACCGTCTATATAGACGTACTGGTTACCTAAGGTGCTTTAGATTTCAGTCTTCTCCTTGGTCGTGACTATGTTTATGCCATGGGGGCCCTTGTCTCTTCACTTTTCCGTGTGGTTTTCTTTCCACACGACGAAAGAATCATGACTATAGATCAATTATCGTTATTTAGTCCCCCGGTCCCTCCTGCGCAGTTGTCATCCCCTCCTGATTTTTATCCACCGGTTGTATCTGCCCCATCGCAGGTCAACTACGTGGCTACTTATCCCATGCCTGTATCCAGTGATGTTGTCGTCATGCATAGTGTCATGGGGGCATTGTGTCCTGACTTACAAGATGTGATCCTTCCACTGGGAGTGGCATTCTTGGAATCTACGACTTCCTGTTCATCATGATGAAGTTCGTGCGGAGCATAGTTCGCTTTCATATGTCAAGCTCCTTAAAAAATGAAACTGGGTCTGGTCGAGCATAGTTCTTGATCTTGTGTCAAGCTCGTTAAAACATGCAACAAGGGTATGAGGATAGTTCTTTTACTGTGTCAACCTCATTAAAAAATGAAGCAACTCCGTTTCCAAACCGAGTCTTTTGATTAAGATCTCGTAAAATACAAGTCAAGTCTTTCCAAGATCTTGAAAGTGAACCTTCATTCCATCCACTTTGTTGAATGCAATGAAGCTTGGGGGCCATGTACCTCATTTTGCGTCATTATGTTGGGGGCATGCGAACTTATAACAAGCATAATTTTTCATTTCAAGCTTGTGTAAACATGAAACCGAATCCAAGCAGAGTTCTCCATGGTTCAAGCTTGTGTAAAAAAGAACCATACCAATTTACATCTCGTGATTGTTTCTTTATCCGCTAAATTCTATTAGAATGACCTTGGTTGTTTTCATCCCATCGAATCTTTGGCCGATCATATGCTTTCACTTGCTTGTTTTCCTTCCTGAAGGACCCCAAGTTAAGAGTGGTTTTGTTAGCCAGCCTCTTGACCATTACATGTTTTGAGCAGTTCCACCATTGTCGGAACCAGTTGCTACCCGTTATACCACTCGTTCCTCTAGGACGAGTCACCTTTAAGCTCATTTCTGACTCGTAAAATATGAAAAGATTTCCGAGTATTTTTTCCCTTTTTTGACTCGTTAAAGAGAATAAAAATGGAGGTCTGCTTTCAGCGCTTTTCTGACCGTTTAAAGATGAAAAGATTGCCGAGTTATTCCTCCTGACTCGTTAAACGTAAATAAGAGGCGGTCGTCTTTAAAATCTTTTCCGACCGTGTAAAGGCGAAAAGATTGTGGGGCCCTTGTCGTTTCAGGCTCGTTAACGGTTACGAAACGACGTGGTTTCGGTCGCTTTTTTCTTTTTCAGGTCGAAGTCACTAATCATGAAAAGTACTCCTCGATCGTAATGATTGGGTGATTCTTTCGATTATTGTTTTATACTTTTTCGGGCTCAAGAAACACAACTTTACGAAAAAGGACACCCGTGGAGTTTACTTTTCCACTATCTTTTCAAACTCTCTAAACATGAAAAGACGTCAAGTTCTTCCTTTTTCAGACTCGTTAAACCTTGATGACATTGGATTCCGTCAAAATGATGGTTTACAAGCATATGCTATCCCCGTCAAGCTTGTTAATAAAAATAACTGGGGTACTCACCAGAAATGGTGGGGAAAATGGAACCAAAATCATTGTTGTGTCGGCAGTATGTCGCTCTTGAACATGACACTTGTCTGCATTTGTGTCTGGGTGGGGACATCTCATCTCGTTTTTCACTTACCTCCGTGGGTTTGGATGATCCTGTTTGACCTCTCATCTGCTCGTTGCCTTGTCACCATGACCTCCGATCATTTGATGTCAAATACTGCCAAGTCCACTGTCGTGCTGTCGATATGTTCAAGAGAAGTTGACCTCTGCGAAATAATCAAACTCCCTCTGTCTCGCGTGGATGATGTGGGAAACACTATGGCCCACCTGCGATCAAGGTCGCTTCCTGTCGACTTCAGCTCATTATCCAGGAAGTTGACCTAGAGACTCCCTTTAGGTGCCTTGGAGCTTGCATGCCTCAATGGCAGGTTCGTTGTGTTCGACGCGAAGTTTTCATCATTGGCCTCCGATCGAATGATTATACGGGTGTTCGACGCCGGCTCACTAATTCGCATGCCGTAGATTGTACCTATAGTACCTTGAGGACCATTGTCATCATTGGTGGTACCTCTCGCGTCTATTAACAGTTTTCATCATTAGCTGGTAATCAGACGATGTTCCTGCATGTTTGACTTCGACTCCCATATTCGCATGCTTGAACTTGTACTTGGTTCGAGTCGAGATGGAACGCAAGACCCTGGATTTTGTCTGTTGGGATCCAAGTTGCGATTTTGAAGATTATTATGATTATTACATGACTCATTCACTGGATGGCTACGACCATGCCTGAGTCTATTTATCGGTCCTCACTGGATGGCTGCGTCCATACCTTGGATCTAGATTCTTATGTACTCTACTATGGATGGCTGCGCCCATACCACATCTATCATGTACTTGAGATATCAGTTGTACTTCTCCACGCAGGTTTTTCGGCGGCAGTGTTTTCGGTTGGACATTTTCTTGTAAAGCATTTCACCCCTCTCTCTCTCAGGCCTCATGCTTTAGGGGGCATCTGTTACACAACAATTTGTCACCGTCCCTATTACCCCTCCCCTGCATCTTGGAGGACTCATTCCGGGACCTGTGAGAAGTGACATGACCTGCAAACACTTGCATTACATTCCCCTGAACATGAACTTCATTTGCCCTGAAGACATCTCCTGCTTAAAACCCCTAAAAATAGCCCTTTTTCCATTCGCGCGCTTGCATAGTGCAGCCCTCGCGCCAATGGGGGAAATCCTCCAAAGAGGGCGCGCCAGTTGGCTCTCAGTCACAGAGTTGCACTCGCGCCAACCATAATCAATGGCGTTTTTTAACAACCAAATAGCGGAAGATTAATCCTAACAAATTCCTGGACTGAATCTATCTTGAGTTGGGTGGTTTGGCTTCGGATCTCCATAGAGAGGAAGTGGTTTGCCACCCCTCATGGAAGCTTCTTTAGTGATAAAGCCAATCCCATGATTATTGGTGATGATCCCAACTCCCCTTCCTCCATCTATAAAAGCTTGTCCACTTTCCTTGGCAAGCTAGTTCCAGAGATTTAGAATTGTCAAGTTTCCAAGAGCTTCATGCTGCAAGAGCCTACTTCATCCTCATAAGGCAAAATCCAAGTAAGGAGATTCTTGTCCAACAACCAAGGAGAGAGAAGCTTGTTCCTATTCCCAACAAGCTTTGCAAGACATGTGTTGCTGATCACCCAGCCAAAGGAGGATCTGACGTCAGAACTATGGTTGTATTCTTCTTTGTTTATCATTAATAAACGACTATTGTTATGGTTCCACTCTTATTGTTCTTTATGATAATGATGAGTTGTATCCTTTCTGACTGATATATAGTTGCATATATTGGATTTTATGCTTGTGTTTTTGTCATTATTTGTATGTGCAGGTGTCCATTCACGGAGATCGTGGGGATCGTGATCTACCAGAGCAAAGGAACAGGAGCGTCGCCTCTTCTACAAGTACTAGCATTGGAATCCAAGTAGGCCCTCATCATTGGTCTTTAATTTGCAATTAGGAACTTGCGTGGTAGCGTTGTATGATTGTTGCTAGACCCAGTCTGGGCTAGTAGGGATCGCCTCTGTCCGCATAGGGGATTTACCTCCTCAACGTGCAGGTCCATATGCATAACCATGACTTGGCCTCCAACCTAATATATAACTCGTAAACTATACTTCCTCCAAATATCCTTCGCTTATGACTAACCTCTCCAACTAGTCACTTGTAGATGCAAACTAGCAGCAACACTAGTCGTATCTCCACTTTAAGTTTCTCTTTTAAAATCACTATATATACTTGAATTCACCAAATAAATATCGAAAGGAGTGTTTTATAATATTGATATATACAATTTTATTGATATGTTTGCAACCAATAATCATTACACAATGCATGAGAGTAAATGTTATTAACCGCTTGAGAGATAACATAATTGTGTATCAATTTGTTGAATAGATATTAATATTGATTTTAAGCATTGATTAATTCTCCAATGCCTGTGAATTCCAAGTTTATGCATCTTCATAAACATTATCTTTTGGACAAAGTTTTTGCATATAACACACTTGTCCTTTCTCACATGCTCTAGTACTAAATCTTTCAACAATTTGTACGTTACTTGTTATCGTTAAAATGATTACATAATAAAATATGTTATAAACACTAATGTTAAACTGCACAAATAAAAAGTACAATATGTGAAATTAAATTTGATAAATGAGAATTGGTATTTGTAACACGCCTCCTCTCATATCTACCCAATTTCACCGGCTTGCCCAAGGTAAACGTGAGATGAGGGGCTACTATGACTTGACTCAACTTCATAGGTGACCTTAAGGAAATGGATCTGACAAAACAAGACCTTATTGATTTCCCTTAGGTGCTACAGGATCCCCAAGAACTAACCAACCATTCCAGGTTTTTATCCCATGATATAAATTTATTTTTCTGTGAGCTAGACCCCCAATCGCTCCCATGGAAAGGCCTCCAAGTGATTGTAACCTTCCAGTCGCTCCCAGAGGCCTACTTCCCAGTTACTGTAGTCTCTTTCAGGCAGTTCTATGCCACTGACTACGAGATTTAAGTCAACTTTTTAGGGCTAGGATCTAGTCCCCTTCCCAGAACTTAATGAAACTTCTAGAGATGATAAAAGCATAGAGACAAAGCCTCTAGCACAAAACTTGCTCAAGGACTTGACCTAACCCAATCTAACCATGACAATCATTATGTCAAACACATAGTGAACATGCAACCTACAGGTCATGAATGCATATCTGAACATAGAGATCTAAAACTTATCTGAGGTTTACCAAGAAGGACTAATTCCATATCACAATAGCTGCAATAATACCAATTAGGTCATGCATTCATTAACCATTCATTCATCAATTAATATGTGATAAGAGCCATACTTAAAACTGTCATAAAACCATGCTTATAACCAAATAATTAACAATGATAGAACAATCATTAAAGCCACATAATAACAAGTACATGTACTCATAAAGGCAAGAGGAACTTAGCTCTTATTTACCATATGAAAAATCCAACCAAGTCAGGGACTTCCACGTACCACCCGACCATAAATTAGGTTGAACCAAATATTTCTTTCAGCCAATCACCCATGTGCCATATTTCAAGCATGAATGTGGGATCTCATGGGATAAACCAATCCATAAAAAACCAAGTGAATATAGAGGTTAAACCACCTCCACCCTCACACTATTGTGATCTCACCTAAACCGGTCCTGAGATCACAAAACCAAACTGAGCTTGGATGCCTCAGAATTCCTTCACCATCCCTTAAGGAATTTTCCTGTCTCCATCCACCTATTGAGGGCTTCTCGGATAAAACCATCTCCACCCCTAACCCTTGGTATTTTCATGAGACTACCTCACCCAGAGACAAAACCTTCTTGAAATCCAAAGTTCAACCAAGAATGAATCCCATCACACCATGGCTATCTAGAAATGGAAAGGTAAGGCTAAAACCACTATTGAAACCTGGCAAAACCCATGTCAATGACAACAAATGAACCAAATACACACATGCATATACCATGCATGTCAAAACCAGCTATGAAATCATACACGCAACCTGTTACTTGCAAGTATTCTCGCTAAAGCCACTTGACCCAAACTTTCCTTGCTTAATCCTTGCTTCCCTTTGCTTTCTTTACTTTCCTTGTCCTTCCTTTGCTTCATTTTTTTCCTTCTCCTCTCTGAGACTAATTCCAAGATTGAACTAACAAAAGGCCCCAAACTGATGCTCTAATGTATTTTTATTATTGATACTTCTAATTTCTTCATTTTTCCTCTTTTTCCCTTCAATTTCCTCCTCGCAAACAACCTATGACCTTTCACCTTCCCTCTCTCCTATTTTCCATTATTTTCATAAATAAAATGCCAATAATTCCTTTTTGCCTTTTCAATGCCTTTGCCAATTTCCCTTAACCATAATAAACAACAAGTGATGCCCACTAGGATACTTTGCCCAACATTAAGCTTGAATACGTGTCCCATGACCTTTGGTGTTATTTTGCCTTTATTAATTTTATTACATGAACTTTTAACCCAGGGTTGTTACAATATTGTGAGTTAGCTTTGAAGTATAAAGAAGTTGATTGTGCGACATTATATGTTAGATTTCAACTTTTTCGCACCCACTTTGCACACTCAAACAAAGCTCTGCACTCCTACACATGTTCTAAGGAAAAATATAGAGTGCATAGTTTTTAGTGTTGAGGAAGTTGATTCTGTGACAACACAGGAAAATCGTTATTCTCTGCACTTCAACAGAAAGCTTTCATTATGCAGAGAGTTTTGTGCGAAGAGCTTTCATTGTGCAGGATATTCCATTATGCGGAGAGATTTCATTGTGCAGAGATCTTTTATTGTGCACAAAGATTTGAGCAGATAGTTTTCACTATGCGGAGAGAGATTTTATTGTGCAAAAAGCTTTCATTGCCCAAAGTTTTGTCCACACTCAGTACAACCTTTAATCAATTGACTAGTGATATTTGGAATACAATTTAGTATTAAAATATTACCAATAATATATAACAATAATGATGCAGAAGAATTGTGTGGAGAGAGAATACAGATATTGATTACGCTACAAAAGAATTCACACTTAATATTGAAGAGTTAATTAAAGCTTAGCAGTGTTATTAATATCTATTTAGAAAAATGATACGCAATCACATTATTGCTGAAATGTTCAATAGCATTTACTCTAATATCAATATAATTGTAATTATCGATATTATAAAATAAACTTTTCGACATTTATTCAGTGAATTCAAGTATATGCACAAGTTTTCACAACAAGTATGCTTATTGTCATAACTCCTTCGTACACTACTATTTTCATATTTCTTTTGTCACGGATATAATCAAAAACAGATAGCTAAAAAATGTAACCATGCCTAGACAAAATCACATTGGATATAATACAACATCTATAGTTATTTTTTCAAAGTGCATGGATTACGGAATTTTTTCTTATTGCATGTATTCTAGTTATCTCGCACATACACGTTCTTTGCACACAATACACCATTTCAAAGTTATTTCTGCATATTTGGAACTCCCATGAGCTTTGGCGCCATTGGACAAAGCAATAGAAATATTAGTCATAATAGTGTTATGTCACTCGTTGACCCTACTTCTACTGCTAATTAATTGGTTAAGGCCATGCTTCTTTATGTAGAGTTCACATTTTCTCATTGCTCAAGAATGCTCACATTTCTACAATTTGTCATTATTGTGGAGTGAGGAGGTGTGGTCGATGTTTTTAATGTGTGAAATGCTTCTCTATACTCCCTTTTCTTCGCACATACTCGTTCTCTGCACACAATACTTTTTCATTATTGTGGAGTGTAGAGATAGAGTTGAAGTTTTTATTGTAACATAACAATTTCATTATTAGCCTTAATTAACTTTTTAATATTCAGTAATCCACGCTCCAGTATGTTGCTATGTGTGTGATCCGGATTTAAACAAGAATGCAACAAATTAAAGATATAACCATAAACATAAAGATGCAGCAGAAATAACACTTCATTTCATTAATACCAAATATTGAAATATGCTTACAAACAAAATGGGAATAAGACTAGCTCAGGCAATGGTAGCTTATCTTTGAGAAGAGATGTGGTAGCTACATGACTCTGAACTGTGTTACAATGAGGCCCAAGGGCCTATTTATTATTGGAAAACATGAGAAAACCCTAAATGACCAAAACCCTAACCCCATGAGATGTAACACCAAGCGTTTGTTGGCCCTGTTGGGGTTAGTTGGGCAGCCAACTTCGCGGGGTCATAACTTGGTCATATTATCTTTGTTTGGTGCATACAATACCTTATTGGAAAGGTCTCTTTGAGTACCACATGTTTCCTTCCTATCATTATGGGCTTACTATGGACCTAAAATTTAAAAAAAAATAATAATAATAAATAAATCCATTTAGGTCATATTATCTTTGTATGGCGTGTACAATAACTTGTTGGAAAGGTCTCTCTAAGTACTACATGTTTCCTTCCTATCATTATGGGCTTACTATGGACCTAAAAAAAAAAGCCATTTAGGGGATCAAAATTGCTCCGGAAGTTCAGGACCCGAAAAACTGATAAAAATAGTAAATGTTGAAATAAACAAGGAAACAAATGAAAATGATTGGAGGTCTAGGTGGGATAGGTGGGTGGCCACCAATATCCACATAGATCATTCCTCCCCCCTTAGGAAGCAATGGTCCCCATTGCGAGCAGAGCCTCCATGAGGTGAGGAAATTTCTGTTGAACTTGTTCCCTGGTGAGCCACTTGTCTTGGTGTAAGAATTGGCCAGATTTGACAACCCGATATAGTTAGATCTTCTGTTGGCGAGTGTTCTTGACTTGTGTGTCCATAATCTAATCAGTTGTGGCATGTTCCATGCAATCTAGATTTAACTCTATTGGTGTGAGTTGTTCTGTAATGTTTGATGTGTCCAGTAATGGTGGGAAGCATGGTCGAATGCGATCCACATTGAACACTGGGTGCAGACAAGGAATGGGGGAATTCTAAGCTCAAAATCATTGTCTCCCATAGCCTTGGAAATGATGTAAGGACCATATCAAAGTGGTCTTAGCTTCCGATGGGCTTCGGTAAGGCGTTCTTTCTGCAAATGCGACCAGACTTTGTCGCCCACCTTAAACTTATGTGGCACCCAATGTTGATCATGCCGCTACTTGTACTTGGAATTTAACTTCTCCAGGATGGCGTGACCCTACTGGCGAATGTGTTGGATGCGTTCAATAAATTCAGTCACTTTATCTGCCTCAGACGATAAATGTGTGGATTATGTCTGTGTAGTTGCCTGAGGCATGGCAACATCAATTAGACACAATGGTTGAAATCCTAGACCCACTTGAAAGTGGCTACAACCAGTCGAGCTATGGAGAGCTCTATTATAATTGTGCAACACATATGGAAGACTCTCATCCTAGGTTTGAGTATGATTGGAGTTGTACATGCGAAGTATGTGCACTATCATCCTATTGACGACCTTCGTCTGGCCATTACTCTGGGATGGAAGGCAGTCGACTTGGCGAGCTTGGTGTCCAATCGTGTCCAGAGGCTTGACCATAATGTGCTCAAGAACCTACTATCTCGATCTAATATAAAGGTCTGCGGGATCCCAAAATGTACCCATATTCTTTCAAAGAAGAGTTTTACAGTGTCCTTTGCTATGATACTCTTCTTGCAGGCTGCCAATATAGCCATCTTAGAAAATCTAGCCACGACCACAAATACTCAGTCATTACCATGTTTGGTAGAAGGGAGGCTAGACATATAGTCCATGGAGATGGAATCCCATGACTGGCTTGAATTAGGCAGAGGAGTGTACAGGCCTTGATTCTTAATGGATGGCTTGACGATGGCGCAAGCAGTGCAAGATCTTATATATTTCCCAACATCCAATTAGAGTTTGGGCCAATAGAAGTATTTTTGTAGTACAAACATAGTTTTCTCCATCCCAAAGTGCCATGTGATCCGATTATAGTGTGCATCCCAAATCAGTTTGGCATGCTCGCTTGAAGGAACATAAATGTGGCCCATGTAACATAATAATGTGTCCTGGAGGTGGAAATAAAGAACTTTCTTCCCATCTACTAGCATATGGTATGTGGAGGTGAACTCTAGATCATTTTTGTATAGTTGCGGCCATCTAGAGGTTTTGTGACCACAAGAGTTGAGAACAGTAGTCAGTTCTACAACTGGGGGCTAACTGAGGTAGTCTACAACATGATTAGTGTTTCCCTTTTTGTATTTAAAGTTCAAGTGGAATTGTTGCAGATATGTAGACCACTTTTGATGACAATCATTTTAAAACTTTCCTTGTGTCTATATAAACTGAAGAGGTCGGTGATCGGTGTGGATGACCGTCTCCTTCCCCATAAATTAGTGCTTCCATTGTCAGCAAGCATGCACAATGGAATACATTTCTTTATCACAGGTTGGGTACTTCTGAATTGTATTGGAAAGAGTATCACTATGATAGGCCATTGGATGCCTATGTTGGGTGAGGACTACAGCAATAGCATAGTCTGAGGCGTCTGTCTCGATTTCAAATGGTTGCTACAGGTCTGGAAGTGTTAGTACCAGGTGCAGAGTAAAGGTGGTGCTTCAATTCAATGAACGCCTTCTGTTGGGACCCGAACCAGGAAAAAATTCCTTTCACCCCGCCCTTAGTAATCTAACTCAAAGGCCAAGTGATATGGGAGAATCCCAACATGAACCTCCGATAAAAAATTTGCAAGGCCCAAAAAGTTGTGAAGCTCCATTAGAGTGTTCGAGGTTGGCTAATCCTGGATGACTTGGATCTTGGTCAAGTCCACATGCACGCCACACTCATCTATGATGTACCCTAAGTATTGGACCTGGTTCATGTCAAAGGTGCATTTCTCCAAGTTAGCACACATTTTTTGTTGCCGAATGGTTTGAAGGACCTGCCAAATGTATTGCAAGTGTTCTTCCTAGCTCTTGTTGAAGATGAAAATGTCGTCCAGATAAACCACCATGAACGAGTTGGTGAAGGGCCACAAGCTGTCATCCATTAACCTCATAAAAGTAGTAGGGGCATTTTTTAACGCGAAGGGCATAACCAACCATTCAAAAAGGCCTTCCTTGTATTTAAAGGTAGTCTTCCATACATTTGTGGGCTCTATTGGAGCCTTGTGATAACCAAACTTCAAATCGATCTTGCTAAAATACATGGCCCCCTTGAGTTGTTCCAGTAGGTCATCAATCCGTGGGATTGGAAACCTATTCCTGGAAGTGATTTTTTTTAATGCCCGATAATCAATGCAAAGCCTCCAAGTTTCGTCCTTCTTTTGTACCAGTACAATTCGGCTCCCACAAGGCGAGGAACTTGGTCAGATGTGCCCTTTTTGCAGCAACTCCTGGATTTGCCACTTGATCTCTTCATTTTCTAGAATGGAGGGGCGATATATCGGCCCGTTGGACAGAGGTGCTCCAGGAGTCAGATCGATTGAATGCTTGACTTGATAATGCAAGGGTACCTCTGTGGGTGAGGAGAAGATGTCCCTGTATTATTCCACAACCACATCCACCTGCTTCTACTGCTTGGAGGAACCCTTCGCAGAGGGCATGGATGTGGCTACGACCTTCCCCTTACTTTGAGAGAGAATGAGAAGGAAAACAAATTTCCCAGTCTGGGAGATGACCTTATTGCATGGCTTAGCAAAGATCAAAGAGATCGCAGTAGGTGGGGCTACCTCCAATATCCTATACAACTTAGTACCCAAAGAAATAATAATAGAGTGAGGTCTAGAGTCATATACACCATGCCTCTTCCATAAGTATGGTTGTCCTAATAATACATCACAAACTTCAAGAGGAGCAACACCACACAATACCTCATCCGTGAAGGGCTTGATGTTGTAGGGAAGGCAGCATTGCTAGCTGACGCGGAGATCTTGTCCTTGGTGAAGCCACCCGATGGTTTACGGTTGCAGACGTGTTGTAGTCAGTAGGCCCAGCTACTTCACAAACTCTACTAAAATTAGGTTCTTTTGGCTCCTGTTGTCGATAATGAACTGTAGCGGAGAACCCTTCACCCACATCTGTGAGTGGAATAGGCGTTTCCCCTCTTATAGATCTTTGGAATCAATCTTCTGGATCTTGGTGGTGGCCAAAGTAGCATTGGGCTCCGCGTCAATTATCTACTTCCATTTTTCATTCCCCTTGTTAGGTTATGACTTAGAGTCGGAATATGTATCAGACTCAAAAGCCTTCATCTCGGCCACCAGTGACTACTTGGCCCAACACTCACTTGTGTTGTGAGTGGAGCTCTTATGGAACTCACACCACTTTCCTGTGTCCTTCTTTGTCTTCATGACATTGTTCTTTGCTTGCAGCTTTGGCGGGTTATCCTAGGTTGCCCCGCCTTGGCTTTTCCTTTTGATCTTCGGTTTGGGGGCATCTTTCCCTTACTTTGGATTCACAAATCCAAAGTCTCACTTTTTCTGGTTAAGCTTTTGCTC
>APFE030833575.1:14176-28569 GCA_000404065.3 Pinus taeda
CATCAACCTACACTAAGTGTACCGTGATTTTATTGAACAATGATCCAAAACGCAAAGAGAAATACGTATGGGACTGTGCTGAAGAGATGTGTGGTTCGTGTAAATGACAAGGAAGCATCTAAATCCAAATCATAACTGTATCGACCAAATTCATGCATGTTTTTGGTGGTCTTCTATGGAATGCACCCCAATCTTCAAATGAGATGGCAGTGAGCCTTAACAACCGTTTTTGCTGGAGCTCCAATGGATGTTATGTATCCTTTGATACACTAAGCAAGTGGAAGTAATTGTACCATAAGCGAAATCTATCTAACTCATAAGATAATCGAATTACAAGACTGCCATTCAAATTGCATTTGCAAATGAAACTTAAAGTGCTGGAAAAGAAATAGAAACAATACTACAACAGAGGGGATCTATGGCTCTCAGGTTGGGCCCTAACCTGAGAGCTATAGTCTCCTAATAAAACTCAGGAATCGATCACAAACTATCCTCTTTATTCATAATTTAAAGTCATGCCAAACTGGCTTACAGCAAAAGAAAACAAAACTGGACTGCTTCCACAATGATATGATAACCCAAGAGATTCAACAACCTATCTAAGGCTAAGGCCTCCATATTTATACAAAAAGTGATGATCCGCCAAGTAGCCTTGATTCTAGGAGCTCGGCTGTCCAACTGTAGTTTAACTGCGGATTTGTGAGGCAGTCAAAACTGTTGTTCTGGTAGAATAGTTGATGATTGCTGTTCCTGTAGGACAGCTGGCTACTTCTGAGGCTCGGAGGGGAGATTGATTGGAGCTCGGAGTTCTCGGTGGGAATCACGAGGAATGTCCCAATACCGTGGACATCTCTCCACAAAATCAGCAGTGCCACCTTATTGTCTCCTTATTCCTTTTGCGTTGTCTCTTGTTCCCCTTTTTAATGCCAAAACCTGGAATCACAATGCATTAGTCACGTGGATAAAGTGTCTAACCTTCCTCCTACAAACAACATGAAATAACTAAGAAATGCATGCATAAGCAAATAAAGATGAATGGTTTGAGCAAGTAAAGTAGGCCAAAATGAGCCCAAATTGTACCAAAATTGGGGCTCATCACTAACCATAATAAGAAAACAAGTTGCTTCAACAATATGCCAACATACATCAATTGACATCACAACACCACAAGCATAACATTCCTAGCATCACAATATCACAACCTAGCCATAGAATCACAACATATGATGACAACATAAGTAAGTAGCCTCTAACAAGAAACTCCTTCATGCTTTTGCCTTCACAAAAACATCTAGATAACAAATTAGTCAACATTATATGCAACAACATAGTGCATCAACACAAGCATACCTCAATGTATGAACATATCCATAAGTTATTCTCTGACAAGCAACATGCTCAACTACACTTCCTCACACACATATGGCGAGCACACTTCTTGTTGCTCCTTTGTTGTTCCTTTTCCACCAAAGACAACCATGCTAATAATAATAAAGCATAATATATTGGGATTTGGTTCATCCTTATCTTCGCAATGTCCACGCAAGTGAAGTGATTACAAATCTTTAGAGATTCTTGAGTGGTTATTGATTGTTTCTTGGGGATCGATACATTACACAACTTGGCCCTAAATCCTTGGCAAAAAAGAATTCACCAATTACAAGAATTTTTTTAAGAGTTGCAAGTATCACATATCCACAAGCAACATAATGTTGAAGTGGAAAGAAGATTAAAGGAAACATTACTCCAGCTGGTAAGACATTTAGTGTTTATAGACAAATTCATTGATGTCTCTTAGGGTGAATGCTAGCAACATTTTCTGAAACTAAAGCTGCTAAAATCATTGAGGCCTTGCCTATTTTTATGTTTAAATGTTTTTAGTTTATGGATTGTTAGAATGCCATAACTCTCAATAGACTTGCCTAATAAGTTGTAATTGAACAATATTTTTTTATACTTTGATTTCAAGGAACTTTAGCAAGTATACAATTTTTTCTATGTTGTAATTGAACAATATTTTTTTATACTTTGATTTCAAGGAACTTTAGCAAGTATACAATTTTTTCTATGGGAAAAAATCAAGTTACAACAAGACGACATGTTACGAGGAGGTAACTATTGTGATGAAACCCTAAAGAAGCTTGTGCTCCTAAACAAAATTCCAATGCATTATGAAGAAACAATTATTCATATATAATAATGGATGTGATCACCATCAACTAAAAGAAGACCAAATTTGTGAGTCTGCTTTGATTATCTAGTAAAAAGTAAATGTTATGTGAAGATCAAGTATTTTCACAGTGAAAAATAACATTGGATTTTGGCTTGTTTGCGGCATTCATTTTTTCCAAATTAAAGTTCATGGTATTTTTTGTTTTCTCGTGTAACAAAAAGTATAAAGATATGAAGGCCCAAAGCTCACAAGGAAAATAGGGGTGAATTTTTTTTGTTTTTAATGTAGCTGGCTTTATGAGGTTTTATCTAAAGTCAAGGATATAAATTTTTATGTGGTTGGAATTGTAAGGGTAAATATAGTTTAACGTTGATTACATGAATTGGAGAGATAAGGGTTGATTTATTTATTTTTTTCTAAAATTGAAGTATTTACTCATTTAAATGAAGATTGATTTTTTTTCAAAGGGGTATAATCATCATTATCATAATTGAATTATTGAACATTTTTTTGTTCACTTAAAAGAAAGCCATGTTTATTATTTATTGAAAATCATTGTGCCAAATTTTGTAAGTTTGATAAAATAAACTTGCAATTTGTAATTAAAATTGTTGATAAGATTCAAGTGAAATACTATATCAAAGATTTTTTTTTAGGTTATCAGAGGGTCAAGCCCAAACCCTTATAACACTTATTTGTAGTGTGTCTAGTGCCTCTTATTCATAATATTCATTAATTTCTTGATCAAGGGCATTTGAAAAATAATTCATAATGTCAAAACTAGTAAATTTATTTGCAAAATCAAAAAAATTGGAAGGACCCAACAACTACAAGACTTGGAGTCATCATAAGGAGAATGCATTACTATTCAATGACTTGTAGAAATATATTTGTAATGGAAATTAAGTTATAATTAAACCCATTGATGCTAGAGAATTACCAAAATGGAAGAAGAGATTGAAAAACACTTGCACTTTGAAATATTTAGTCACTGATGAGATGTATATACATATTGAAATTATATTTGGTACTTATAATGCATGGAAAAATTTTAAAAATATTTTTGATACTCAATTTTAAGCAAAATAAATTGAGCTTCATATTAAATTACTTCATCAAAACATGGCTGAAGGGGGGATGTTTTGGAGTACATATCTCATCTAAAAGATATTTGGCAAACACTCTTAAAATGTTGTTTTAAAGATGTGGAAGAAAGTCTTATGACCTTCATCTAGATGAAAGGTTTTCCACACTTCTATAAACATTTTTTAGAAGCATTACAAATTGTTGATAAATTGGAGAATCAAACTTTTGATTCCCTTGGTAACTTATTAGTCCAACATGATAAGACATTTGGTCCAAAGAAGAACTCACGGGAATATATCATCTTTACCAACTCAAGGAAAGGAGAAAGCTCAAGAATAAGAGGCTTATCTAATGAAATAACAAGAGGAACAAGTATTTCTAATGAAGTACTAGAGGAAGAGGCTCATCCAATATGAGAAGAAGATGTACTTACAATGAAATTGCAAGAGGAGGAGGCTCATCTAGTGACAATTATAGAGGAAGGGAAAGAAATCAAGACTTTTGAATCCATGGTCATGGAAGAAGCCAAGGAAGATGAAGACACTATCAAAATTAACAATATCTCAAGAAATCTTTCAAAATGGTGAAGAGATGTCTTAAGTCAAATACAAAAGGTTCCTTAGAAGAGTGTAGAACAAGAAATGAGATTTTTTGTAAAATAAACAAACTTTCAAACAACATTTTAAGTCTAATGATTCAACATCAACTTAGTATGAAAAAAAATGAGGTAGATGATTATTTGTTGACAAAAAATTAGGAGAATGGATGTGCAGATTCAATGACTACCAAAAATTTCCAAGAAAAGAATTTGAAAATGGTTAAATACTTGATACAAGAGATACTCAGCATATGTACTACAAAAAAGCTTATTTCTATAAATATCAAGATATGGAACTCAATGCAATTTTAATTGGCAAATGACACAACCCATATACCTCAAGGAAAAGGACCAGTTTGTGTTTCTCTTCCAAGAATTGGAAAAGTATTATTTTCAAATATATGGTATGTTCCAACATTAAGAAAAAAACATATTCCTTGGCACTCATCAAACAAGGAGGTTATCATATCATAATGGAAGATGGATGGATTAGATTCAATTTAGTTAAATAAAATTTCAAAATAATAATGAATGGGTATGAATATGGATAAATTTTAAGGTTACAAGGAATAATCATTGCTTGTAAACAAGCTCTTGCATTAGAGATTTGTTCACTTGAATTTTGATAGCCTAAGTAAACTTAGAAAAAATGAGATGGTTAAATGATTATCTCATTTCAAGAAAGAGATTGCTAAGTATGAATCTTGTATTATTGGAAAACAAAAGAGGCATCCTTTCTCCACAAGTACATGGTGAAAAAACAAATACTTTCAACTAATCCATGGTGACATGTGTGGTCCTATGCCGATCCTCTCTTAGTGAATGCAAATACTTTATTCTCTCAACAGATAATTCTATAAGAATGACTTAGGTATATTTTCTAAAGGAGAAATCAAAATCCTTTGAGAAATTGTCCTTGGTGCTCATCAAACAAGGAGGTTATCATATCATAATGGAAGATGGATGGATCAGATTCAATTTAGTTAAATAAAATTTCAAAACAATAATGAAGGGGTATGAATATAGAAAACTTTTAAGGTTACAAGGAATAGTCATTCCTCATAGCTAAGCTCTTGCATTAGAGATTTGGCCACTTGAATTTTGATAACCTAAGTAAAATTAGAACAAAGGATATGGTTAAATGATTATCTCATTCCAAAAAAGAGATTTATAAGTGTGACTCTTGTATTATTGGAAAATGAAAAAGGCATCCTTTCCCCACAAGTACGTGGTGAACAAACAGATATTTTCAACAAATACATAGTGACATTTGTGGTCATATGGAATCCTCTCTTCGTGAATGCAAATACTTTATTCTTTCAATAGATGATTTCATAAGAATGACTTAGGTATATTTTATAAGGAAGAAATCAAAATCCTTTGATAAATTCATAAAAATTTCAACAATTAGTTGAAACGCCACCAAGGAAGAGATTTCCACATTGAGAGTAGATAATGGGGGATAATTCACTTCAAATTAATTAAATGATCATTGCAGGAGAAATGGAATAAAAAGGAAACCAAACAATTGTTATACTCCACATTAGCATGGAGCCACACAAATAATGAATATATTTTTGATGGGAATGGCCAAATCTATGTTGCACTTCAAGGGGTTAAGCACAAAATATTGAGCATAAGTGATTCATACAACAATTTATCTAAGGAGTCAATCACCCACATCAACCTTTGATGGAATTATTATGTATGGAGCCTATTATGGTACTACACCTTCAGTTAATCATCTTCAAGTTTTTGGCTTCACTTGTTATGTCTCAGTTGCTAAGAAAAAATGATTAAGCTAGAAAATCGCAGTATGAAATGCATTCTTTTTTTCCATTCATATGGAAAGAAAGGATATGGGTTGTTATCTAATCAAAAATATATTATTAGTAGGCATATTGTCTTTGATGAGACAGAAAGTCAAACAATGCAAGAACTTTATAATCTTCTTAGTCACTTGGAGAAGAAGGTAGAAAAATCAATTCTTCAAAGAAAATCAAACTGGATTGAGATAGACTTAGCCCCCAGTATGAATATTCTTGAGTTAAAGAACTACTCTTAATATGATAATTTTTCAACATAGGATAGATCTACTGTAGTAACTTCACTATAGGGACAACATAGTAGACCAAAATGGTTCACACAACTACTAAAAGATGGTTGACGAATATGAACAAAAAAATAGGGACTAGAAGTTCAACTCAATTATTTTTTTCTTAGTCACTCAATATTCCATTAAACCAACAACTTTTGCAAAGCAAAAAAGTATAATGAATGGAAACAAGCCATGGTGGACATATATGATTCAATAATTGCAAATGAAACATGGAATTTTTTTATTATCTAAAAAATGTTAAATCAATCGACTACAAATGTGTTTACCAAATTAAGTATAAAGAAAATGGTGAGGTAGATAAATATAAAACAAGACTTGTGGTTAAAGGCTTTGCTAAAAAAGAAGGAATTGACTATGAAGAAACATTTACCCAACAACAAAATGGAACACAATTAGTATGGTGATAATTTTGGATACACATTATGGTTGAATGTTCCTTAAAATGGTGTAAAACATGTCTTTCTCAATGGTGATTTGAAAGAAGAAGTGTACATGACTCATACCATAGGATTTGAAGGGAAGGAGCATAAAGTTTGTAAACTCATAAAATATTTATATGGCTTGAAACATACACCTAGAGCATGGTATGCCAAAATGGATTAATACCTTATGCATGTTTCTTTTCATCGTGACTCTGGTGATATTATATATTATATGATCAAAGGTCAAAATTGGTTGTTGTTCTTCTTTATGTTAGCGACTTAATCATTACAAGCAATCATGAAGACCACGTCAAGCAAGTGAAATAGGAACTTCAAAATGACAGACTTGGGGCCACTTTGGTATTGTCTTGGAGTAGAAGTTTCACAACAACATAATCAAATATTCCTTATTCAAATCAAGTATGTTGTAGAAATGTTGATTTTTTTTGTCATGGAAGACTATAAACCCTCTCTTCCTCCTATCGCGTAAAAATTAATTTTTCAAAATTTGAAGGAGGGGGGGTTGGGTTGGTGAATAGTACAAGTTATAGATAGTTGATTGGAAGTCTCATTTACTTAATGACTACTGATCCACATTTGTCATATGTAGTCAACATTATTTCCAAATTCATGCAGGCAGCTAGGGAAAGTCACTAGAATGTAGAAAAAAGGGTCCTTAGGTACATACAGGGAACAAAATATTCCAGGGTTACCTCCAAGAAGAACATCAACTTTGCACTTGTTGCATATATATATGCAAATTTTGTAGTTGATATTGATGACAAAACATCAACATCATGTTATTTAATGAATATGGCCTTAGCAACAATATACTGGATTTGTAAAAAACAAACAACAATTGAAAACTCTTCAATAGAGGCATAATACATTTTAGCTTGGGAAGCAACATGTGAAATTGTGTAGCTACGTAGAATTTTGCAGGATCTTGGTTGTTATTCAGGAAACGCCAACTACATTATTCATTGATATCAATCAACAATAAAATGGCCAAGAATCTAGTATTTCATAATAGGACCAAACACGTCAACACCAAGTATGTGACTTCATCAAAACACATCAACAATAGTATCATCAATCCATAATAAACATCATTTTCACTTGAAGATCAAACTTAAACACTTTCACCAAGCCATTAGGAAAAATATAATTCACCAAGTTTAGAGAAGAACTTGGCATTTGTAAAACTATAATTTAGGATTAAAGGAGGGGATGTTAACCTCATAATCGTAAAGTTTCTCTAGTTAGGTAATTTTCCTCGTACAATGAAGTTATTCTATAATGTATTTCCCTTAGAATAATAAAGTTAATTCTAGAAGCATTATATTCCCTAGAAAATAGATAGGCCTTGTTGTATCCTTGTCATAGTGTTCATTCTTTAGTTGTTGATCAAAGACACATGGCATATTTGAGATGAGGCTAAAAAAGAATATATAATATATATATATATATATATATTATCCCTCTCACTCTTTATATAATGTTTATTTTTCTTAATAAATAAAATTATGTGTTTGAAAACATTTTCACTGAATTTATCATTATTTACTACCTTCGCCGTTAGATGATAAAAGTAAATGTTATCTTCTCCTTACATTTGTATACACTTTAAAAGAAAAGTAAATATAGATGGTATTATATTACCATGTTAATTATATAATTTACATTATAAAATTAAAATTAATTAATTCTAAAAAAAAAAAATTATAGTAAAAATATTATAAAATAAATTTTTAATTTATTATGTTTTTGAAATGAAAAACAAATTATATATTTATATTAAAAATAATATAAAGAAAAAGAATATCTAAACCAGTACCAACCTTAGCCACTTTTATATAAATAAAATATATTGTGAAATAGTGTGGAAAGAAAGTGAAAGCATAAATAGACATAGACATGAAAGAAAGCGAAAGAAGAATGGAGGTAAAGAAGGCAGAATATGAAAAGCCACGTTGTCATGATTTGGACCCGGAAACACATCGGACAAATACTCTGACTTATGTGTGACACCATGATGATTTTGCCAGATTTAGGAATATCTGGCAGAAAATGATAGTTTGATGCAGAAACTAGGGAGAATCACTAAGCAGCTAGAACCTTTATATGGATTGATATGTTTTGGATAATTACCTTTATATGATCAAAGGAGGGCCTTTATGGTTTATGTAATAGGATAAAAAGTGGGCCTTTATATTAAAAGTATTTCATAACTTTTAATTAAATAGTTTTTAAATGATTATAAGAATGTCTTTGAGTGGTTTGTTATGTGTTACTTCATTCAAGTGAATATTTCATTTGGATAACTAGGAATGACCTAAAGAGAAACAAAACTTCATATTAATAATTAACGAATATGATCTTTACAATATTTTTATTTTAATTTTAGAAGAAAAAATTAAGTTTATTTTCTTTAAAATAATTTAAAGAAAGTTATACTCAAAATATCAGATAAATGGTTCAAAATACTTGATAGATGGTTTAAAGTTAAATTTTTAAAAACAAATTTTCAAAATATAATTTAAGAGTAAGTTTATAAATATTTAACTTTTATATATTTGAAAAAAATGGAATATTATTGAGAAAATTTAATACAATTTAAGAGTGAGTTATGGATATCCAATTTGGATGTAATTAAAATAAACATGACTTAAATATGAACAAGAGACCTTGGATAGAAGGCATTACATCATACTTTTCCCACTTAATGTTGAATGTAGGCTATGTAGTGAAGATATAAACATCCTTGAATACCATGCCTCCCACAACAACATGGTTCCCCAACTTGGTGAGGGTGGCCTCTAATAGAGGTATAGAAGAAGGATCCATTAAAGCATGATGGTTTATTGAAGGTAGATAGGTGTTGACGATACTGGACCCGCCAACATGTTAGGAGATCTTCCCGGTAAGAAGTCCCAATTAGACCTTAGACCATTTGGTGTAGGAGTCCCAACAGTGGGTCATACGGCAATGCCTTGACTGCAATTTCGCATAGAGGCAAGTAAGATGTCCCTGTTGGTAGCAAGGGTGTGACAGTTGCGGTGAGTCAAGGAAGGTGCATGAGAGGTTCTAACACATGGAGAGTGAGGTGAGTGTGCCCCTTGGAAACCTGTAATAGTACTCGGCTTGGAAGGGAACACACGAGCAAAGATCCATCACCAACTGGAAAGCAAGATAGCGAGCAGTCCAAAGTGATGTTTAAACCAACAACACATCTGCAACAAGATTCATACAATTGCATACAAAATAGTTCATACACAAATGTGTAAGTTTAATAACATACATTGCTACAACAACCAGAATAGTCCAACTACAATAACAACATATGCATGAAAACGTGTTGGCTCTGTTATATTAAGAAGTGTAAGTTCCAGTCATACAATACATCCATGTACAACCACTAGTTCCAATAGTGGAACGTTACAGCCACAACCACCTGCTCCTCCAAAGAGATATATTAACTCTGCGCATTGGAGAAGCCAAGCGCGTTACAAAACTATCCAAGCTTTCTCTAAGATACTCCTATCGAAGCTTGGTTGACTAAAAGCACCTACAATGAGTTATGAGGTACTATTTATAGCAAAGGGTGGGGTGACCCTTGAAATTCCCCTTTGAGACTGTTCATCTATCCTCATGACCCTTCAACTACTCTATGAATGTTACATTCAACTATAGACACTTGAACTTCCACTTGACAAGACATTACATTACAATGCACAAGTGTCCATGTGAGACAAAATGGTTTGAGCAAGCCATGCAAGACATCACTGACACTCAGACCATTGTGGTGAGACCAACTCTTTGACATGCTTGTAATGGTCGAAGGTGGTAAGCTGATGTCAATCTTGGTTGTCTGTGATGGTGTCCGTGCGCTCAATGGTGACATCTTGCTGAAGCGAACTCTTGCCTTCGTTGCATCCGGGTGCACTGATATGGCTTCTCTGTCCAACTCGTTTGATAGCATGTGCATGGTCATCCTAGGTGCAACCGGACTAGCAACATGTTGATGCATAATGTATGTGTTGATCTCCAAGAATGTGTTGGTGTTCGTGCGCATCAACTTGTCGAAGTACATGTTCATCTCCAGTCAGACTTGCTTCTTGTCTTCGCCTAGGTGAGTGTGCTGAATGGGTGGGATCGCATGTGTGTGCACAATGACATGCATGTTGTTGCATTCCCTTGCATGCGATCAAAAACACTACTCACCATGTTTGTTTCGTGCTAGCTGCTGGGATGGATCTTTAACTTATACGGGCGTAGTTTCATTCGTGAATGCATGTTGCGCCCCCTGTTGCAACTCATTCTCTCATCTATGCAGATCATGTTCTTCCTTGAGTTGTTGCTTCAGCACATGCAACTCCTTCTCTCTTTCGTTCTTTGCCTTCACACGATCTTCATGTCGTGTCGTCACCTCATAGCCTGAGTCTCCAAAGTTGCTTTCATCACAAGTGGATCTGCTTAAGCTTGCAATTTTGTCCCGCCTATGTGTTGTCAACAACCTTCCTCTTGCGTTCATTACATCTAGTATGTTGCCTTCAGCTACCATTGATGGTGTTGCTTGCTATGATGTTGTAGTCGTCATATCTTGATGTCCTTGTCTATGAACAACTTGATGTCTTCATGGGTAGGCAAGTTCATAGACACTTGATCGACTGCATCCCCAAGTGTGCTATGAACGGTGTCTTCGACTCTTCTCTCCTAGAAACCATTGTACATGTGCTGCTAAGAGGCAGATGAACACTTGCAATACCTACATATATGGCAACACTCATGGAAAGCAATCTGTCAGTCGAAAACCAAAACAAATTTGAGAACTGATATGAAACATACCTTTGTGACTGATCATGAATGTTTCACAATTTTTGCTGGGAGGTCGGGAGGCTGACTGCCAAAACTATGCAAGGTACAGTCTGGGCTATCAAGAGGCTGACTGGTTACTGGAAATGTGCAATGCACAGTCCAAACTGGCTTCTTGAGGAATGAAACTGCGCAATGCGCAATTTCAGTCAGCATGACATGCAACCAACGAATTGCATTGTGCAGTTTCTGGGGCCAACAAGACATTGCCTCCAAGAATTGCACAATGCAAGCCTGGAGGTTAGTGCCTGGCTAGACTTGCGCAATTTCTGGAGGGAGGGCAGAGCCTTCACTTCCGGAAATGCACAGTGCTAGTCGGGCAAGGCACGATCTAGGCCAAGGCAACCTAGTCCAGCTGACGAGCAACTGAAAACATGAGAAGTGTGAATGCATGATGAGATGAGTGCAAACAAGAGTGAATGATCACTCATGCAAACAAAAAGCGTAGGATTCAGAAAAGAGAAAGCATGCATGTGTGTGAAGCGAGTTGTCACAACGACGACCGTCCGTGCAAAATAGTGTCATGCATGCGATAGAAGTGAGGTGCGAACGAAAACTAAAACAATGCTTCTACAAGCTAACATACATCAAAACGATAGCAAGCCCTCACTAAAATCAAGCAGACAACACTCACACAAAGTGAAACATAAAAAGCGACAAAAACACAACGCAAGACATGAAAAGTGGGCTTACCCCAAAACAGTTGAGCTAAATGTGCCGACAACTCCTTGATGCAATGTGGGATTTCAAAGTTGTAAGGTCAATGTGAGGAATGAGCTCTGCATCGTCCAGTTGATGAGTTTTGATAAAACCGAGGTTGTGATGTGCATGCCACAAATCTAGGAAAAGATACACTTAGCGTGATTTTTCTGAAATGATCCTTGCATGTAACCTCCAGTTGCTAAAAATAGATCCTTGAATCAAGGGATGCCTTTGCATGTTGCATTGGGAGAAGTAGTCCATGCATGAAAATCATTTTTGCTCGGTCTTAGAGGGAACCGGTCAACCTAATTGGACATGCAATAGTCTGCTCAGCTGAGGGGGAAAATGCACAGTTCTGGGAGGGAGATGGGATGGTTTCCCAAAGGGATTGCATAATTTCTAGGCAGAGCAGCTGACTGCTACCCAGAAGTACGTAATTTCTGGGTTGAGCAGTCTTGCTAGGAGGAATTGCGCAATTTTTCCGGTGAATAGTAACAGACAGATTTTCCCAATTCTGGAGCCGAGCAGGCTACCGGACAAAATTGCAATTTCTAGAGGGAAGGTTGGTTGCCCTCCAGAATTGCGCAATTTCTGGGGAAGTTGCTCAGCCTACAACTGGACCAATTCCGCTGAAACAACCTGTGAGGGGGATGCAACAAGATTTAATTAACATGTTATCATTCTACAAGAAAATCACTAAAGCTTGTGTACTTGACAAGGCAAGACATGTTGTTGTGAAAGGTTGGTAGGGAGGCTCCAAAACGAAGCTAAGGCAAACTTTTGGAGGGTGATTGTAGCTGCTACAAAAATAGGGTGGCACTAGATAATGTGGAAAGAAAAAGTCTGCTAAAATATAATAAGATTCATCTGTAGAATCATATATAAAAATTAGTACGATGTATCCTATGGACCTATGAGTAAAAATAACATCAAAGAAAGTGAAAAGCACTTAGATTTCCCTCAAAATCAAGTGGTCATAGGCATGAAAATATCTCTATGAACTGATTCTAGCGATTGAGAAGTGTGTGATATATCACAATAAAAGGAGGCATCCACCATAAAACCACTAACTTGTAGAACACAACGAATATCTCCAAATGTGGTGGGGTCAAAGATGATATCATCACAACATGAAATTGATAAGGCCCAACATGGAGGGTGCAACATCATATGTGCACTATAAAGAGTGTCCACCATGTCCAAGAACAACTAGAGGAAGCCTTCCCAACATATTTAAAACATTCATTAAAAATATCCAAGAAAGAAATTGATCTAAAGAAATATTTTAGACTCTAGAGAATAAATGGTCAAAAATGTTATTTGTAGTCATTAAAATATGATAATATTGCCACTAGTGGTCTCATATATGTTGTTAAACTCGTAGATAATGTTGGAGAAAGAAAATATGATCCAAAAAAAAGTCCACCTACAATTTTTTTTAGTCAAATGTTTGGAGTTAGCCCTTATAGGAAGTCCTAAATAAATGGGAAGAGTCTTAAAAACCTTAGATTTAATAACCTCGGGGTAATGCCTCTAGAGAATAATACATAAACCAACTACAAAGAATAATAAGTAAAGAAGATAGCTTGAAACCCTGTTGTCACAATAGCAAAAGAAAAATTATGTCATCAACCAAAAGTTTTGGATTTGTTGTTGGGAAAATAATCATGATGATGATGAGGTAAAAATGTTGATCAGTGTGTTGGGTTGTGTTATATTCTTTCCACATAGTTAACAAGGGGTTTTAGGGGTACCCGTAACCCCATTTTATGGGGTCCGGGGCAGCACCCCGGAAAATTTTGGTTTTGGACCCTATGTTAGGTTGGGCGGACCCACCTATGGCTTTGTGCATGATTTTCGCACATGTTTTTTGGACGCGATGGTTTTCCATCCATGGTTTTGGACGCGAATGGTTTTCGATCCATGGTATTGGATGCTTTAGCATGTATAAATATGTATTGTAACATTGAAAGGAACATAATGAAAAATCAAGCTGGTAGTCCCGGTTTTGGGATCCAGTGGGAAATCTCTGTTAATATGCGTTTTATGTGTTTTATGTGTTTTATTTGTTGGCGGGGAGGCAATTTCATGGGCTGTCGCACTGCTTTTAGAGGTGTTGAAGGCCTCGAAAATTGGGTCAACAACAAGGGGGATACCCGCCCGGTCCAGACCTTGGTTGGCAGCTCCTTATCCGTTTGGTATAACGGGTTCGACTTGGGATATGGGACCAGTTTCCCAATTTAGTGTGTGTGTGTGTGAGAAAGATGGGTATTTCTGTTCTAAATGAAATACTTCTATCCTAATTCTAACCTAATGCTATGCTATTGTATTCTAATAAACAGAAAAACATCAAAATTTATGCTAACCCGGGGTGTGATCTTTCTTCTATGCGATCTAAAAAGATTTCAAACAATAATT
>APFE030833575.1:40267-76480 GCA_000404065.3 Pinus taeda
CACTTCATCAGCTTACGAGCCCCGGGTTGACAATTAATACTAGCAATTTAGATAACAATAAATTGACTAAACAATGCTTCTAGGGTTTGTCAAGCCAAAAAGAGTATTTGTCATCAGTCATGAAGTCAAGTCCCATTTGGAATTTGTAAGAAAAGTTAAAATGTCATTTTAATTTGAGTCAAAATGTCATTTTTGTCCCTATAGGACCAAGATGGCCCTGCCTCATGAAGTAGGATTTGTTTGGGGTAATTCGACCTCCACATATAGGTATATATAAGAGCAGTTCAACTTCATTTGATACACACACAAGCAAGTTCAATCTCTTGAAGAAGAAGGAGTGAAATCAACAAGAACGACAAGGAAAGAAGTAAAAGTCAAAGGAGGAAGAAAGTGAAGTCTAAAGAGAGAGAAATCTACCCTAGAAAATCTCACACGTACAAAATTTCAAAGTTGCAGGAAGGCCAAAGTTGCATGTCTATTGTAGGGGGGTCAAAAATCTATTGCAGGAGGGCGAGATTCTGATGTAGGGGGGCAAAATATGAAGTTTGATCAGCTTTTGGAAGGGTTTGACTTTGTTGACTTAAGGAGACCTAAACTTCTTAGAAATGCTTGGAAGGAGGGTTGACTTGGGGCTTGTGAGTGGTGGACTTGGTCTTGACATTTGGGTCTTGGATTTCTCATTTGAATTGATTTTATAAGAAGAGAATAAGTTTTTTCTAGGTTTTCCCCATGGAGGGGTTTTTCCATGGCTTGGAGCCTATATTTTGTGTCCTTTGTCTTTATGATCTTCATGGTTTATGCTCTTGATAATTGTTTAATGAAAAAATATAATAGAGAACCACAAGAAGGTAGCTAAAGTTCACAAGCAGTTATTAAGGATAAGGATAATTGTTTAAATAACTATCATACTAAATTCTCCAACAAATTGACTAACACCTAGTTTCACTTTAAAGCTCATGAGAATTAGTTCGTATCTAAGCAATGGTCATTTTCTTCTTGACGTTATTCAGGATAGATATATAAGGCTTTAGGGAAGCCTTCCAACACTGCCAAATTGAAGAGCTTCTGTATGTGAGGGATAAGTGCAAACCCTCCCATTTTAAAAATTTCAGCTTGGTAACCTTCAATATTCCATTAGCGAGTTGCTTAACCCAAAACTCAATGTCCTCCAAGAAAATATATCCTCCTCTATAAGAGTGTTCAAAATGGTGCCCTTGTTTGTTTAATGATATCATATTATATGTTTGTTTAATTATAAATTACTTAGTAATATTACAACATAGTTGAATGAGAATGATACTTCATCAATTTACGCTAGTCAAGGAATTGATGAAAGAAGGATCATCCAAGGATAGAGGATTCCGATATAGGGTTTGAGTCAGGGTTTGAAGTTGGTGACCATGGCGGGTCGTGGAGGAGGGAGTTTTGCTCCCTCCTACAATCACATAGTAGCGAACAGAAACAAGGAATCTGATCTGCATCACTTCAAGGAACCAACAGAGGGGATCACTGAGGACACTAACTTAGGAAAAATCAAATCTCACGAACAAAGAGCAAATCATGAGGAAGATAGTATGGAGAAGAGGAAAGAGGGAAGCAGTCATAAAGTTGCACCTTTAAGGGCGACAGGGGGCTGCAAACCCAAGTCGACCATCACTCACCGGGTCATTTTAAGTGACCCATCACTACAGGTGCACAGAGATCACATGGTGGAACACACGATCATATGAAAATTTATGGGGACTTGGCTGACGAAGAAGGCCTTACATGCATGGATAAGGTACAACTGGAAACTGAAAGGAGAAATAAACCTTCACCTTGGATCCAAAGGTTTATTCATAGTTGTGTTCATGAGCTTAGAAGATAAAGACAGAGTATTTGAGGGAGGATCCTATTTTTATGTTGTTGCAGGATTGTACATGCGACCATGGGTGATGAACTTTGTCCCAGAACGAGAAATGTTCACTTCAGTACCAGTATGGATAAGACTTTACTCCCTTTCTTTAGATTATTGGTTCTTGGAGTCTCTAAAGGCTATTGGCAATAAACTAGGGCATTTTATAAAGATATCAGATGCGACACTAAGAGGCAAATACACTTCCTTCACCCGGATCTGTGTGGAAATGGACCTATCTGGGGCACTCCCAGACGAGATAATTTTAGAATTTTATAATGAGGAATGGGTGTAGGCGGTGGATTATGAGCAAGTCCCATTTAGGTGTTGCAAGTGCCATGAACATGGGCACATATACAGAGACTGCCCATTAAACAAACTGGAAAGCAACAAAAAACCACCACAAGCAAAGATCCCAAGGGTTTCACTAAGGTGGGGGTAAGGGGAAAGGAGGAAAGCAGCACTAAAAGAAATCCAACGAGGACGGACAAATGGGACATAATAGTTTCAAAATCTTAGAAGAAGAAATGGGAAACAACGGGGAAAACTAGAAATCGGAGACTAAGGCCAATGAGAAGGATAGGGATACTAGCATGGAGGACATATCAGAGAACAACCAACAACAAGATGATTTACTGAGCATGGTGGAGCTTAGCAGGGACCATGAGATGAACCCAAGTGAGGCGTGAATAGAGGATCATGAACTACAGGAGATTCTTGAGAAGGAAAACTTGGATCTAGAAAAGTTTCTGGAGCAGGGTATTATCAGAGGAGTTGACTCCCTGCCAGAAGAGGAGTTTAAGAGGGTTCAAGAACTCTTCCTATGGAGATCCCAATCGACAAGCTCTGGAGTCAAAAGAAACCATGAAAGCCAAGAAAATAGAGGGATGAAGACAATGGAGGAAACACAGGGGCACTCTTCCAAGAACCCAAGTAGGAAAAGAGGAAGGAAAAGACAGAATGAGTTGCTAACCAGATACTCTTTTAAAAGTATTTCTTAATGTAGTTTACAACCTGGAATATTAGGGGCCTAGGAAGTAAAAGGAAACAAAGAAATCTCAATAGCAGAATAAAAGAAGGAAAACCAGACATGGTTTTCATTCAAGAAACACAATGCTCAATGGATAAAATTAGAGAAATACATAGCAAATGGTTGAGCATGTATGAGTATCTAGAGGTTAAGGCAGATAAGTCTGCGGGAGGAACTCTTACGCTCTAGGAACCCCAAAAACTTGGAGTCCTGGATGCGGAAGCATCCAGGAACTATCTTTCGCTGGTAACAAAACCTATGGGTGATAAGGAGAGTTACATGATTACAAATGTCTATGGTCCTAAAAATCTAAAAGACAAACTCAAGCTTCTTACTTCCCTTGAGGAGCTAAGAGTGAGATATCCTAATATACCCTGGATTCTGGTAGGAGATTCAATGTGATCAAATCTCTTATAGAGAAAAAAGGGGGTACCAGAACACTAGGCAGAGACTCCATTGCCTTCCAGAACTTCATGAATAACATGAGATTAGTGGATGCTGAAACAATAAATGGCACCTTCACCTGGAACAACAAGAGAGGAGGGGCTTCTCAAGTTGCCTATAAACTAGACAAATTCATGATCTCAGAGGACCTATTTCTCACAGGCCCTGACATGTCAGCTTTAATCCTTCCTTTTGGAGGCTCGGGCCATTGGCCAGTCCAGCCTGAAGCCACTTTTATGGGCACACCGAGGAACAGACTTTTCAGGTTTGAAAATGTCTGGCTTTCTCACCTTGACTTCACCAGCAATATTGATAAATGGTGGATGGAAGAATTTCCCTTTCAAGGCACCAAAATGTTCATGCTACAACAAAGACTTAAACACATTAAAGTCAGACTCAAAGATTGGAACAAAAAACATTTTGGTAACATTTTCGAAGCCAAAAAAGAATTTGAACAGAAACTTCAGGGGATTAATCAGCTTATGATCACAGATGACAAAAACGAGGAAAGGAAATCTCAAGCAGATGTTCTTTAGAAGGAATGGGATGACAGGTGCAGGCAAGAGGATATTTTCTGGAGATAGAAATCGAGAGTACATTGGATTAAAGAAGGGGAAAGAAACACAAAGTTCTTTAACAAGTCAACCTTGAGTCACAGGTCACACAACAGAATTCTAAAACTCAAAGATTCTCAAGGGAAAGAGCTTGTCACCCACAAAGAAATGGAATCTGTCCTAGTACAACACTTCCTTAGCATTACAAAGGAGCCTCTCTTAGACAGGTCATAGTTCATTAACAAATTCACAAGGTACATTCCAAAACTTGTCACAAGGGAAGACAATCATAATCTCAATAGGCCAGTATCTGAAGATGAGGTCAGTGAAGTTATCAACAAGATGCAAAATTGGAAACCTCCTGGCCCGGATGGTTTCGATGTGGACTTTTTCAAATCATGCTGGAAAACAGTCAAACAAGACATCCTTGAGGTGGTGGAAGACTCAAGAAGATCTAGATCAGTCTTAAAGGCTCTCAATGCCTCTTTCATAGCTTTGATTCCAAAGCAGGAGAAAGCCATCACACCAGACAGATTCAGATCCATAGCTTTATGTAATGTGGTGTACAAAATAATCTCAAAAGTGATTGCTAACAGACTCAAGCCCCTTCTTCTAGCTCTCATCTCAGAGGAGCAAACTGGTTATGTGGAAGGAAGACAGATTCTCAACAATATCATACAAGCTCATGAGATGGTACACTCTCTAAAAAGCAACAAGCAAGCTGGTATGATCATACAGCTTGACCTAGCAAAATCTTATGACAAGCTAAGCTAGTCTTACATCAGGGCAGTGTTGAAAGCTTATGGTTTTGACCACAATTGGATCAGATGGGTTATGGCCCTTGCATCCATGGCCAGTTTCTCAATCCTACTTAATGGCTCCCCCTCTAGAACCTTCATGCCCTCTAGGGGACTAAGACAAGGAGATCCGCCCTCCCCCTTCCTCTTTGTGCTCATGATGGAAGGGCTAGGCAGAGCGATAAAAATGGCAAACGCTGAGGGAAGAATCAAGGATTTGAAACTCACCACAGATGGAGTGACCTCAACTCACCAGCAATTTGTGGATGACACTATGCTGCAGGGCATTCCCGCAGTCAAGGAAGCCAAAGCTTTTAAACAAATATTGAATGACTTTGTTATGGCCGCTGGTACAAAGGTAAGACTCGACAATTAAAAAGTTTTCTTTTTAACACTAACATTGTTATTCAGAGAAATATTTCCAGAATTCTAGTTTTCCAAAGGGATCAGTTACCCTCTAAGTACCTGGGAGTGCCCCTTACAGACAAAACTCTTAGCGGGGGAGTGTGGGAGCCGGTCATTAACAAACTTCAGGATAAGGTCAGGAAATGGACATGCATATCTTTAAATTTAGCAGCGTGCCTTGTGCTCACAAAAGCTATCCTGCAGGCCATACCCATTTTCATAATGTCTGCTCTTCCTGTTCCTAAAGGAGTTTTACAAAGATTAGGAACATTCAAAGAGATTTTCTTTGGGGCAAAGGGGAAGAGAAAAAGAAGTGGGCTTTAGTAGCTTGGGATAAGCTATGCAAACCTAAGGCCCATGGAGGATTGGAGCTTCATGACTCTGAAACCCTCAGCATAGTTTCGGGTGCAAAGCTTTGTTGGAGGTGGCTCAAGGAATTGGCAACCCCATGGGCCAAGCTTTGGAAATAGAAATATGCAATAATTGGTAGGAAAGGGATCATATTCAAATTTCTGGGCTTATCAAGGGCTCCCACATTTGGAATCTTGCTTGGGAAAACAGAGGTATTATCCAGCAGCACAATTTCTAGGAGATCCGAGATGGGAACTGGGCAAGATTCTAGGAGGACCACTGGCAGGAAGAACCAAACAGGTTTAGGGAAGAACTAACTGATCTCAATAATGACACCGGCAACAAAGGTTTATGCATGGTAAGTGACTTCTAGGAACAGGTAAGGAACAATGGAAAATGGAGAATATGGAAGGATCTAGGCTACAGGGAAGAGAGCCCTTTGAAAGCTCAGGCAAACTCTCTTGCTATGGACTTGGAACAAAGGAAAATCTTGGTTTCTTCCTCGCCTGACCAACTAAGATGGGGAAGAAACACAAAAGGTAACTTTAACCTAAAAGAACCCAAACAAATAGCTCTAGGGTTCGATTATCAAAACCCTGATAAGGCATGGAAGAACCTCTGGTAGCACCCGCATTGGATGAAGATAAAGGTTTTCATGTGGTTAGTTCAACAAAGAAAATTCTAACTTGGGAAAATCTTCTGAAGAAAGATTTTGTTGGCCCATCTAAATGTTATCTGTGTGGCACACAAGAGGAGACGATGGAGCACTTACTCAACCTTTGCCCCTTCACCTCAACATTGTGGGATTGGGTGGCCTCAGTCTTCAGGAAAATTGATAGGGATGGCCTCAGCATTACTAAAACTTTGAGGAATTGGATAAGGAACTTCTCAAGCAATGAGATCATCAACAACGCTTGGACTTTGGTTCTAGGCTTCTTAATCTTGGACGTCTGGAAAGAACGCAATGGCAAGATTTTCAAGGGAAAAACTAGCTCAACCCAGAACAGTATTGCGCAGATATTAAGACAACGCAAAGACACTGTTGGTGCCATGTCAGAGAGACCTCTTAAGAACCCAACTCTGCCCCAGGACACTCGTATACTGATGCAGTTGGGTCTCCATTCGCTAGTTCCCCAGAGCATACACAAGGATGTGAGTCGGATAGACGTTGGTAAAGAATTTTGGCAACCTCCTCCTCATGGTTTCTTGAAAATTAACATAGATGGAGCCTCTAAAGGAAACCCAAGGATGGCTAGTTTTGGCGGGGTCATTGGAGATGAGCAGGGGTGCATAAAGGACATCTTTCATAGTCATCTGGGAACTGCCACAAATAACATGGCGGAGCTCATGGCCTCACAGCAGTGCCTGGAAATACTAATTGAGTCAAATTCTCATAATGTCATCATTGAAGCAGGCTCGAAATTGGTTATTAATGCGGCCAAGAAGATCTGCATGGCACCTGGAAAAGTATCAAAACATTGGTGGCTTTTGTAGGTCTTTCAGCGTATTCATTCCCACCTTAAAACCCTAAGAACGTCCAGTTTTGTTCATGTGCAAAGAAAAGCCAATATGGTAGTTGATCGTTTGGTGAATGAAGGAGTGTTTTGCAAAGAAATTTACAGCAGGCATGCATTGGACTTGACACCCTCGGGGAAATTGCGTGAAGATTATCAAAGACAGGCAGACAAAGACATGGAAAACTTCCAAACTATTAAGACTGAACAAGAAGGAAGACTAGCGGAAGCAGGAGAAAGTGAAAGTGGAAGTCATTTTTGACCGTTATTTTCAAAAAAGAAGAAAAGGAAAAAAGGGGGAAGATAAATGCTTAAAATAGAGCTTTCCATAGGGGAGAGGCACTTGGTAAACAACATGTCTCTTCGTTGTTTGTCGGCCACGGATCTTGACGGCTTGTGTAATCTAATGGCCATCGGGAAGAAAAACAATCAAAGGTTAACTAACAAAGCGGACCCGATGCTCTTTAGTCTAACGGTTTATAATCCTTATCGAGTCTGAAATGGCAGTTATAGATCGTGTAGGTTTCAGCTTCGATATCTCAGAGGACCGTCAGATCAATCGTCAGGTTCTACAAGCAATCGGAGCTTAAGTTTCAAAACGGACCCAAACTTTTATAAACCAATGGCTCACAATAATTTCGGGTCCGTGAACCGGGTAAAAGAGGTGCAGGTTGCCGAGGTGAGAGTGTTTGTGATCGTCGGATCACACGAGATCTTAGATGGTTTCGGGTTTGATTCGGGTTATGGATTTGGTTACCTTTCATAGGGTTAGCCCTTGTTGATCCCTACTTTGTAAATCCATGTAACATATGTAATCTTTCTTGCAGTTTATAGAAGGCTCCACTCTTATTTGACCAAAAAGAAACAAATATTACAACATAGTTACCAATCATACACGAACTGTACCGAGTTTTCACTTTTTTAGAGTTGCAAAAAATCATCTAATTTTGAAAAGTGTTGATTTAAAATACACTTTTTTTCAGCGTATTTTTGACACTTTGAATATTCTTATGTATTAAGTATGCACATTTTTTTAAATGTTAGTGATTTTCATGCCGATTTTGAAAAGTGTTGATGCAACATCAACCCCTTTTTTGTGCTTATTTTTGACACTTCAAATTTTTTATATATTAAGCATGGATACTTTTTTAAAATGTTGGTGATTCATGAGGATTTTGAAATTAGCATCAACCTTTCTTTTAGACATATTTTTAACACTTCAAATTTTCTTATGTCCTAGGTATGGACAATTTTTTTTTTAAATATTGATTATTTAACCATTTTTCAAGTTGTCTTATTCTTCTTCTTATTTCTCATCTTAAAATGTTTGTTTTTTAAGGGTTTTCCAAACTTGTCTTTTTTGTTTTTCTTTGTAATGTTTTTTTAAATGACTTTTTGCAAAGTTTAAAAAATATATAATATTTTGAAGTTAAGATTTTTTTTATATATTTAGATATCTTTAATTACTATTTCAATACACATAAAATAATTGTCACTAAAAAAAAAATAAAAAAAATTAAACACTAACAAAAAATACACATTTTGCATATAGATATAATTAAAAATAATACAGGACACTTTTGCTAAAAACAACATGTTGAATAAACGATTTTTATGAAAAAATTAAATAAAAAAAGTTGGAAAAATAACGAACTTTATTAAACATTTATAAATTTTATATCCAAATATGATGACATTTGAAGGTTTTTTCCTCAACAAAAAAAATAAAAAATTGAAAAAATAAACATTGTTTTAAACAATAAAATAAAATTTAAAACAAAACGTTAAAAAACGATGGTTTATAGGTGAGACTTTTTGAAAAGTTTTCCAATTTATTTTCGGGTCTAATTTGTCTAGAACTCGACAGGGATTCATTGAAATCACAAGTTTGATGGGTGAACTCTTCAGGATCGAAGTGCCCTAGGGTTTTTTAGGGTGTTGAATCCATATATGCAGTGAAAAAAGTAGTTTAAACAACACAAATAAAGATTTCACCACAATTTTTTTCGTTGGATTCTAGCGAGAAATCCGCCAAAAACTCCAAAAAGTCTCACACATAGATAACTCCCAAATATATATATATATATATTAAAAAAAATTGCATCCCTTGGTCCTCGGCTTACGGAAGGTTGATTCCCAAACCTGTTCCATCGGCCTTGCAATGGCCCTCTGGCCCCTGATGGGCGAAGGGTCGATTCTGGGAATTGACCTCCGCCAACTGAAGGTCAAGGACACTGAAATGTTTTAAGTTTTAATATTTTTTCGTAATTATTTTTAACATTTTTTTAAAATTTTAATTTTACTTTTTTATTTTTAAGGATTTTTTTTTAACGATTGATGGATTGATTTATTTATTTTAACAATTTTCTTTTAATTTTTTTATAATTGTTTTTGTTTATATATATATATATCTATATATGTTTTTTTTGTTAATTTCATTTTAATGTTTTTCTTAAATATATTTTTTATGTCACTGCAAGTGATATCTAGTGATGATGTTGGTGCATTTATTTTGTCTAGGACACTTAAAATTTTGAAGTTTAACAACTATAACTTGGATTTACAAAAATCATTCCCAGATTTTCTCTAAATATGACCGAAATTTCCATAACTTTCCGAGCAACTCCTCCACCTCGTTAGACTACATGTTCTTGTTATATGCGCATATTATTGACAAACTCGATCATCATCTGATATGGCCTTATGGATAGGCCATATCCAAAATTCTTAAACACTAGGCCGATTGTAAATTCCTTAATCGTATGAGGCAAAGGGACATCACTTTTAATTCATGTATCTATTGAAGATATGTTATATATACTTTTTATTGACTAACCATGTCATAATATACGGAGTCGTTTACAGAGGCGAAGGAATTGCCCGGACGGCCAAAAGTGGCCGGAATTCAGGGAAAAAAAAAATTCAAAAAATCTTGTAGAGGCAGTGTTTGAATCTTGTTTTTGATGGTGGAAATGGATTCAGCACCATCAAAAATGTCTAGGACACCTAAAATTTTGAAGTTTAACAAATATAACTTGGATTTACAAAAATCATTGCCAAATTTTCTCTAAATATGCCCAAAATTTCCATAACTTTCCGGGCAATTCTTTCAACTAATCAGACTAGGCGATAATATAAGGGATCATAATATGAGTTTCCTTCTCCAATGGGAAGTTACCACATGTCACGGGACATGAAAGTAATTGGAAACCATATTTATTAGATAAGAGGCAAAACCATCTTCACGAGCTCATCATTTACTCTTAATTCCATTGACAAACAAATATGCAAGCAGTCATTATATACCAAGATTGTATGATGACTAAATCCATTAATTACATATCAGTGTTATATAAAAGTCTAAGGATGCACATCTAACACTGAACTCTCCCATTAACTTCCATTTTAATGTGAATTTGCGAGCTTCAAACCAATGGTTAATGAACATTATAATGAAACCATTATTACGCCGTAAGGCATTATTCTTTGAAAACAACTTTCCTGGGCGACACCGTGTACTTTTGGGAGCTGTCGATACTGTGTGTTAAACGATTAAAGTATTTTCCTCCATCGGATCGCTGAAGGTAGTTATAGATTGGTAGTTATAGGTATAACTGGAAGGTCAGCTTGGGATCATTAAGGTCACTCCAAAGAGCTTCTCGGTGAAAATTCAGGGGCAACTAATGAAAAATGCACAGGGAAAAACTCATGAAAGGAAAGCTTCAAAGCTGTTAACTTTTAAAATTTGGTGGAGAAGCCTTTGCGTTGGTTGTGTAATAAGGTGTTGTTTCCCTTGCAGGGGCCATTACCATAGCGCTCACGCCCCCATAGCGAGGTTCCTAAGGTGTTGTTTCCCTTGCAGGGGCCATTACCATAGCGCTCACGCCCCCATAGCGAGGTTCCTAAGGTGTTGTTTCCCTTGCAGGGGCCATTACCATAGCGCTCACGCCCCCATAGCGAGGTTCCTTGCTAGGCAGAGACTAGTCAAGGATAACGTCAGGTAAAATTTTGGGTTTTATTTGCGATTGATGATGTTTGTGGGTTAAATCTTTTTGCTTTAACTAACATATTTGAAAATTTTTCTTATGGATCACTAAGGATGGATCCTAAGGTTTTATATAAAAATGCTTTCAATGTTTACGTTTCCATGTTTTGAAACAGATCTTGTGCTTCGGAACCTTCACTGCCCACGCCAAGACCTGGTCGAGCACCAAAGAATGAGGCTTCAGACTCAGAGAATACTACTGCTCCGCATGTCGGTAGTAGAGTATTGATGGATAGTTACAAACCCAAAAATCTCGACCATAAATTGCCCAGGAGCCCATTATCTGAAGTTTTATCTTCTTCCCCTATCTAGCTGTTTTAAACAAAAACATGATCTGAGGGTTTATCTTCGTACTTTGTCCACTAGTGTTTTAGAAGTTTATCTTACTCTTCTGTCCATTTTCTCATGCTTACAGCATCTAATGTTTCATGCTTGAGTAAATTTGGTTGAGCAACATATATCATGGAGAATAGAGTGCATAAAGGCATGCCCGGTGGTTAGTACATGCTCAACCTTTATTATCGAACTTAGCTATTGGTTTTATCAAGTTTGGCAAAGTCTGTAATGTTGTGTTTTCCTTTGAGTTATCTGGAAATGTAATAGCGAATGTATTCTTCATGTATGAACTTCTTGTACAAGAGGGAGCCACCTCTGCATCCATACTCGCATTATAGATTACTGCCCAGTGCTCTACGCTTTTTCATCTCCCGTTTCTCATTACCTGCATACAGGAATGCCGATACAAGGCAATGATAGAAATTATAACTATAAGAAGATAAGGAAATGATAAAATTTATAGCAATGAGTACATGTAAATAAAAATTATATTAATGGGTTATATAAGTATAAAATAAAACAATCTAGGTAAGATATTGTTAATTCAAGTTTGTGTATTGGTGTGTATGTGAATGAGATAAGTCTATTTGGGCATTAGGCACCTTTCCGGAAGGAAACGCTCAAGGTAAGAGAAAGTGTCCAAGAGAAATTAGAGTGTTAGGGAGAAGTTGTTAATATTTGGGTAGTTTATAGTTTAACATATAGTTAATTATTTATTTCCATTATAGAGTTATAATATTTCAACGAGGAGCATCAAAACTATTCTGTCAAACCATCTCAATGAAAGAATTCACAACAATTTTTCCCAACCACCCAAAAAAAAATCGTACATGATTATCTCTACTCAATGTTTACAACATGATTATCTCTACTCAATGTTTACAACCAGCCCGTATGGAATGGGTTGCACAGGAATCCATCGATTGTTCTTCCAAACATGCAAGCCTACTATTTCGTCATCCTGTCGGAGCAAAGTTATTCCTCCTACATCTGAGTGAGGACTCAATCCAAGAACAAGGCATGGTCTAGGGCAAGTAGGGTAGAAGTTCATGCGCATCAAATTCATGGGCTCTGATCCAAACACATTCTTGAAATAATTAGAATCCTCCAACACCTCTTGAGAGACCCTTTCTACCTCAATTGCATACCTCTCACCAGTATCCCTGCAATTAATCAATTAATAATAAGACCTAGGCCCATAAATACAATTTTATAGTACAATATAGTCCTGATAATGTTGGTTACCTGAAATGTGTGGGGATGGTTGGCCAAAGGGCAAGATTCTTAATGTTGTTTGGCATGAATGCCAAATCCCGCAAGTCACCCCAGTCCAAAGTTTGATTATCAGTTGTCACAAACATCTTACCATAACCCTGGGAGGCTCCTACTTGTGGAGCATATATTTAAGCTATTCTTCTGATGGAAGGCCAAAGAATTCTTTAGCTACAACCTTTATCTGATCTATTAAAGTAAGAGGAATTCCATGGTTCACCATCTGTGGAAAAAAAATGAATGATCGTCAATCTTTCTTAACTTTCCACCTACATTATAATTTACGATAAGCAGAGATCCACAAATTAACAATTGAATTATTTGGCTATCCTTCTTTACATTGCAGATTTGTGAATTATCGCTGAATTTAATGAAATAAAGAGAAATTATTAACAGGGTTTTGTTAATCATTATTAAGTATTCCTAAAATCTATTTAAATTATTATTCAGAGAAGCTAAACATATCTAAAAGAGGATAGTTCGGATAATTCTATTAAACGTTATAAATTTGTTGGGTATTTTCTAAATTTGATACAGGTAACTCTTTCATGATTAGAATTCTCTCTCTTAATTGTGATAAAAGTTAAAAATGGTATTCATCAAATTATTTTAATTTAAACAATTTGTTTCTCCACTTGAATAAGTTCAAATTTAAATGTATGGTAATCCACTAATTAATAGTTATAAATGATATAAGAGTGATAACTAATCTATAATCTACTTCAAATTTCTGAAACGTATGATAATCTACTAATTAATAGTTATAAATGATATAAGAGTGATAATTAATCTATAATCTACTTCAAATTTATAAAACTTATAGTAATCCACTAATTAATAATTATAAATGATATAAGAGTGATAACTAATCTATAATTTACTTCAAATTTCAAATTATTAAACTTATGGTAATCCACTAATTAATAGTTATAAATGATATAAGAGTGATAACTAATCTAAAAAAAAAAAAAAAATCATAACTCTCTCATAATTAAAATCCTCCCACATAGATAAAACACCTTAAAAATTCCTCCCACATAGATAAAACACCTTAAAAATGTTATTGGTCAAAATGGAAAATATTCTCCAGATTTTCCCTATAAATATAGGGCAAGATGTGCCTTAACTAAACCTATAAGATTTTCCCTATAAATATAGGGCAAGATGTGCCTTAACTAAACCTATACCTATAAATATAGGGCAAGATGTGCCTTAACTAAACCTATAAGAAGCTACTGCATTTACTCACTCATAACCGACACTCCTCACACACAAGTTGAAAGCTTCCAAAGCATTTGTAAAATCTATTTTCTCAAAGGAATGTCAGAGGGACGAACGACCATCTTTCTCAGCATGGTATCAGCCTCTGGAGGATAAAATCAGTATTCAGAAGGAGAGTCATCATGAGGAGGCAGTAGCGATCCGTAAAACAATACCAAGAGATAAATCATATCTGGGGCCTTCTCCTCTATTAAAGGATCTCTATTGATAGCTAACCGAACTCAAAGTCATTCAACTCTCCAAACAGTGAATCTCCTATTAACATCCGTGCACCTCTGGAAAGAAGAATGAGTTGTACAATTTCCTACAGGGAGGATGACGTCCAAAGAGCGATTGCCCACCGCAAGCAATCTCATTGAATCCAAGGAACGCAATCGACACTTCCAAATATCTATCATGATTTAGAAGTATACGTGGGTCATTATGTTCGTTGGTTTTGGTTTTGATGGAATAATTAAAAAGTCAAAGTAGAGTGCCTCAAGGGTTTTTGAGGGTACTGAATTTATATATGAAATAAAAATTCCAGTTTAAACAATATAAATCAAGATTATTCCAGTTAGAAATCTGTTGAAAACTCCAAAATGTCTTACTTATAGACAACTCCATAACCATACCAAGTTGTCTATAAGTGAGACTTTTTAAAAAGTTTCCAAGTTTATTTTTCAATCTAAATCCCGCAAGATTCATTGAAATCACAAGTTTGACAAGTGAACTCTTCACAATCTAACTGCCTAGGAGTTTTCGAGTGTGCTATATATATATATATTATATATTATATATAATATATAATATTTTTTATATTATATTATATACTAATATTATTATATATATTATTATTAACCAGTTTTTAAATAACATAAATCAGATTGTTATTTTGTACAAATCATAATTTTGACCAGTAAACTCTTCACAATCAAAGTACCCCATGGGTTTTTGAGGCAAAAAAACTAGTTTAAACAACATAAATCAAGATTGTTATTTGATACAAGGGCACAGGCCTCACCCCAAACCAAATTCTGATTCTTGAAGGTTTCCATCCCAAACCAAATTCTTATGTCATAGTCTAACCAACCTTCAAACATAAACCAAGATGATTTTTGAAAAGTTTTTTGGTTTATTTTCACAATGTAAATCCGTCAGGGAATCATTGAAATCACAATTTTGACCAGTAAACTCTTCACAATCAAAGTACCCCATGGGTTTTTGAGGCAAAAAAACTAGTTTAAACAACATAAATCAAGATTGTTATTTGATACAAGGGCATAGGCCTCACCCCAAACCAAATTCTGATTCTTGAAGGTTTCCATCCCAAACCAAATTCTTATGTCGTAGTCTAACCAACCTTCAAAATTGCCCAAAAAATCTGTGCAATAATTATTGTAAATCCAAGTTCCCGTTCTTATTATTTGAAGCTTCCGGAAGGAGCTCGTTGCACTTAGTTGAGAGTTACTACATTTTTTTTTAACATCATCGGTTGCTATTATATTTCAAAAAAGAGTGGAGAAGGCTATTCCCCTGAGGTACATAATACGATGCCAAGAAGTATGAGGAGATTAGGAGTTATAGTTACAAAAACCTCCTTGCTCTTGCCTTCTAGGCTTTGAGGTGAAATTTAAACTGAAATAAACCCTTACCCTTACAAACTAAAGAAAAAAAATAAATAAAAAATAAAAAATATAAAAAATAAAAATAAAAAATAAATAAATAATAAATAAATAAAAATAAATTCAATCTATATTTATATGACTCATTTGCCTCGTTGTTGACTGTTCAGTCGTTGTTGACTGTTCAGGTTGATCCTCTTCATCTCCATGCAGAGCGTTCTTCTTTTCCATCATGTATCTCAATATCTCTTCTTCTTTTCCATCATGTATCTCAATATCTCTATGGACTCCTCAGCATGGGCGCATCTGTTTCTTTTCCATCATGTATCTCAATATCTCTATGGACTCCTCAGCATGGGCGCATCTGTTTGAAAGTAGTCTGAACTGTTCATGTAAAAATGAAATCCTGTGCAGGAACAAATTTATATCAGCCTCGTATTTTTCTTTTATAAGCCTGTTTTGATTTTCAATCTTTGCCTCCATGATCATCTGTTGACTGTCCATCTTGTTGTCCAAAATTCTTTGCTGGGCTCTTAGCTGTTCGAACTTTGCTTGCAATCTGCGATGGATGCAATCTGTGATGTGGCTTGCGAACTACGACGGATGTGATCTGTGATTTGCAATCTACGAAGGATGCGAGCTGCGATCTACGACGGATGTGAGTTGTGATCGCGACTGATGCGATCTGCGATGTGGCTTGCCATCTGCGATGGATGCGAGCTGCGATCTGCGACGGATGCGAGCATGGCGTGAAATCGAAAAGGCGGAGTAGGGGACAGAAAGGATGCGGAAAGGGGTGAGAAAAGGGGCATAGATAGAGTTCAAGATGGAGATTGAAGAGCGTGGGGGGAGAACCGAAAAAGAGATAAGGAGAATCAGGAGAGCGATTCGGAAGCACAGAGGAGGGATGGCCGGGAGGAAGAAGGACAGTCGGTCCACTGACGAGTGGTGAGGAAGTGATGATTCCAAAAAACTACTAGATCCCTATGCGGATCTTAGTCATAGGTGGAAAGAGGACAATCTTTGACCAAACTATCATATCGGATGAGCTGAGGTGTTGATCAGATCCCGGAGGTCTCTTCATCATGGTATATGCTGAAATGATTCCACGCCATTGCAGATAAGGGAACCCAATGGTCTGGCACAGGCTTTGTTGGCTTGACTGTCAGCAATTTTATTGAGCGATCGACAATAGCGCACATATTTGATGGTGTGTCTTAAGATTTGGCACCATCTGATAATCTGCTGAAGGAGGGCATTGGGAAGATCCCTATTCTGGACCATTGCACTGACGACTATCGCCGAGTCTCCCAATATCGTGACTGTGTCTATACCAAGCTTCCCAAGTTGGATAAGACCTTGGTAAAGGGCCAGGGCTTCTGCTCTGTTATTGGATGTGTGACCAAGACCCCACTCGTATGAGAGTATTTTATCCCCATTAGCATTAAAAATAGCTCCTCCTGCCCCTGCTACCCCGGGATTCGATTTTAAGGCCCCATTGAAACAGAGATAATGTTATTGTTGTTTTTAAGCCAACCTGCAAATTCTTCCTCTTTTAGCTTGATCTCCCAGTTAGGAGAAGCATTATTGTTTCTGTTGCTAGCAGCGTTGCCCTTCTGATTGTTGGTGTTTTGATCTAATAGGTGTCCAATGAAAATGCGTTCTTCTATGCTGAGTTCATTGACATTTACACTTCTCGGATTCTTAACTAAGATGGTCTCAAGGGAAAGACTCCTTGCCTTGGTACAAAGACTTCTAACAGTCGAATCCTTATCCTTAAAAACCTTCCGATTTCATGCCAGTCAGATATTCCATAGCATGTTGTGGGGAAGAATATCCCAAACTCTCTTCACTGTGTTATTTTTCCTGTGCAGCCAGGGGTAGTTTTTTTTTCCATTTGTAAAGAATTTCTCCTATGGTGTTTTGGGTGTTCCATGGGATTTGATTGTTATGAGATAAATTCCTCCAGCAGTCGATGGCAAAAGGGCATTCAATAAAGAGATGATGCATTGATTCTTCAGCAGCTAAGCAATTAGGACATCGAGAGGGGCCATTGATTCCCCTCTTTTGCAAATTTTCGGCTGTGAGGACTTTCCCTTTAAGGAGGGTCCAGAGAAAAAACTTAATTTTTGGAATTGCCTCAGATTTCCAAACCACCTTCCAGTGGTTCCAACTTGGCATGGGGAAGCTGATGTTGCAAATGTAATGGTGAGCAGCTTGGATGGTGTAAGAGGATCCGGATGGGTCCCAACGAAACCCATCAAGATCGTTCTTTTTGACAGGGGCTATACTGTGCAAATGGGATTGAAGGGCAGAAAGACTTGCGTTAAGGCCATTGGGTATGGCTGGGAAGGCCCAACCTAACCAAAGAAGGGTGTGAGGATCCCATTGGGAGATCTGGTTCAGGAACTGTATGCCTGTTCTTTCAAAAAAGGAAAGGATAGGGTGGACTCCCCCATGTCTGTTTATTGGCTACTGACCCATGATTCTGTCAGCTCCAATATTGATGCTTGCACCTCCCTTGGGGATTTTAGAAGTATTTTGAGCAATTAGTGGAATTGCTCTCTTGCATAATCGCCAAATTTTGGAGGAGTCTCTATTGGGAATATCTCGATCAAGAAGTTGATGTCTAGGAAAATTAAGATATTTAATTTCCAGAGCTTTTTTCCACCATGCTGGGAGTCCAGTAATGAGTCTCCAAACAATTTTGCCTCCAAATACTAAATTGAGAAATTTAGGAGATCTAATTCCAAGACCTCCTCGGTCTTGGGGCTGGATCACCTACTTCGAATTAATCAAGTTGAATTTCTTTTTGTCATTTTTCCTCCCCCGCCATAGGAATTTCCAAAGGACAATTTCCATTTTTTCGTGGAAGGAGGCCGGAGCTTGAAGAAGAGAAAAATGATATAGGGGGAGGGAAGATATACCTGACTTGAGAAGAATGAGGCGACCAACTAGATTGAGCCAAATGGATCCCCACTGCTGTACTTTTCTTTTCATTTTATCGAGTATTGTGTCCCAGACTTCTTCTCTCAAAGGTCCAGCACTTACAGGCATGCCCAAGTAAGAGAAGTGAGTCCAATCATACTTGCATGTGACTCCAAAGATGTTGGTGATATTGTGGAGCACCTGCACTGTTGTGTTCCAACCATATATGCAGCTTTTCAAATTATTTACCATTCTGCCAGAGTAGCTCATGTATTTGTCAAGGAGAGTTTTGAAGTGCTTAGCTATTGTAGTGGAGGCCCCTCCAATCAGCAGGGTGTCATCGGCAAATTGTGAATGATTTATGTTCTTGACCCTATCCCCAAATTTAATTCCTGTGATTAAGCCAACCCTCCGGTTGAAGTCCAACGCCCTGCTGAAGGATTCAACCATTAGAATGAAGAGATAAGGAGAGAGTGGGCAACCTTGTCGGAGGCCTCTGGAGGATTGGAAAGCTTCTCCAGGTCTACCATTTACAAGAGGGGAAATCCATGGCCCTGAAATGCAGGCTCGAATGGGGTTGAGAAAGCGGTCATCAAATCCCATCTTCTTCAAAGCTGCCAAGAGGAAGGAGTGTCTCACTCTGTCAAATGCATTGGCCAAATCAAGCTTGAGAATAAACCCTTTCTCATTTCTGGTTTGACTCGAGTGGCTGGCTTCTTGCACAAGTAAAATGGAATCAGTTATCTGTCTGTTGGTTAAGAATCCCCCTTGATTTTTGGAAATAAGGGAAGGGAGCAGAGGCTTTAGGCGAGTAGCAATGATTTTTGTCAAGATTTTATAGGAGGAATTACATAGTGATATGGTACTGAAACGAGCAAAGGAAGATGGCCTGTTTTCTTTAGGGATGAGTGCTAGATGAGTGGCATTGGTATATCGTCCTATTTTGCCTTTTCGTTGGATCTAATTAAGCATTTTTGTCAAGTCCTTTTTAATAATTCCCCAAAATGCTCGATAAAAGCAAATGGGAAAGCCATCCGGTCCTGGGGCTTTATCAGGTTGAAGAGTCCAGATAGATCTCCTGATTTCCTCCTCATCTATCTCGTTGCTTAAAATGTCATTCATTTCCCTGCTTATCCCTGTTGGGAGATGCTGCAATAAATCTGTATAATCCTCTGCTTCCTTTGTTTCAGTTAGCAGGTCCCGATAGTGATCTGTAGCAGCTCTTCGAATGGCTTCCTGAGTGCTTTGTTTATCACCTTCAGCGTCTAGGATGGAGCTTACATTATTCCTTATCTTTCTGGCTATCGTTTGCTTGTGAAAAAAGGTTGAGTTCTTGTCACCCCCTTGTAATCATAATTGTCTCGACTTGAGCCTCCATTTTGTTTCCTCTTCTCTGTTAACTCGGTATAGCTATAAGTAGAGTTCATTCTCCTGCTGTTTGTTCTCTTGGTAAAGGCCATTTTCCTCTATTGCTCTTTGAATACTCTCTAGATTGTTCTTAATTTATTTTTTTACCTTCTCTGGTTCTTGATACTTTGTTTTAGCCCATTCTTTTATGGCTTGTTTTGTTTTCCGTAGTTTTGTTTCCCGAATGAAACTAGGAGAGCCTTCCACGTGTTGGATCCAAGAGCTGTAAACAATTCCTGCAACTGCTGGTATATCATTCCAGAGAGAACTGTATCTAAATGGGATGGGCCCAAGGGGCCTATGATTTTCCAGCATTAGAGTTATTGGGAAGTGGTCGGAGGTAGAGCACGTTAGGATGTTCGCATATCCGACGGAGAAAGTAGAGAGAAGTGTAATATTGATGAGAATTTTGTCTAACCGCTCCATGATGTTACCAGCGCCCATCCTACGGTTGTTCCAGGTGTATCTACAGTTTTTTGGAGGGAAATCCATAAGATCATGCTCCTGCATGATATTTTCCAACTGTATTCTATATGGATCAGGTGTAAACTGCCTCCCCTTTTCTCATTGGCGTGGAGGATTAAATTAAAGTCACCTCCTAGAATAATGTTAGTGTTCTCTTCTGCATCCAAACTATCTTTTAGATCATGCCAACAACTATCCTTATCTCTACTATGGTTCGGGACATAGATGTTGTAGATGATAATGGCTTGCTGATCTACTTTATTTTCCAGAGTTGTTTTGATCCAGTGTTGATTTATTGCTTCTGAAATACAGTTCCAGATATCTTGATTCCAAATTGTTACTATTCCTCCTGAGGCTCCTCTTGCCTCACTAATGCTTCCTCTATACTGTCTCTGTTGCTCAATGACTTTACTCATTTCCTTGTGGTTTTGTTTTGTTTCTTGTAACATAATAATTCTTGGCTTCTCAGAAATGATAAGATCCCTTAGGGTTGCTACCTTAGAGGGGTGCCCAAGTCCCCTGATGTTCCAAGATAATATTTCCATCATTGGATATGCGGTGTGTGGGGAGGTGCTCGCCCCCCTTGGTCCTTGTTGATTGCTTCTTTGTCATGTTGTCCCAGGATATAAGTTTCTATGGGTGTTTGCGTTCCCATAGCTATGTCCTTTTGTGTGTTCTGATCCCTATGCTGCTTGGTAGATTTCCTGCCCGGGCCAAGTTTCTTGGAGGGTTCACTAGAACCCCCGTGATATTTAGATGAGCTTTTGGTAATTCTATTGAGGGGAGGATCAAGGAGAGGCTAAGAGGAAATAATAAGAGGCAATGAGGATTCGATAGAGTCATGGCATTGGCTTTCAGGGAGAGGGGGCTCCTGGGGATCAAGGGGGGAGAGGACAAAGAAGGGGTTGGATGAGAGAAGGGTCAGGGGACGGGAGAGAGGAGGTGGCTTAGAGGGAGCAGGGGAGGAAGGGGTGGGATGGGCTGCAGAAGAGGTCGAAGGGCCTGAATCAAGGGGAGCTTTACTGAAGAGACCGTTTTCTTTTTTTTGACCTTCCCATTGTTCTTCTTGTGATCCATTTTCTACATCAATAAGCTTAGTGCATCTATTGGCAAAGTGGCCATATTCGTGACATACCTTACACTTAAAGGGGATCTGCTCGTAATCCAGTTGTTGTATGTGGCTCCAGTCGTCCACTTGAAGCTTGAGGGCTTCCGGGAGGCCTTTGTCGAGGTCCACTTCAATGCAGATCCGCGAACAGGCTTGCATATTTTCTTTTGGTTCACTGCAATCAATATATTTTCCAACTGCATTCCCAATAACGCGAACCGATTCATCTCCCTAGTAATGAAGAGGGAGGTGAGGGAGCCGGACCCAAACCGGGACAGCACTAGGAACATCCAGCTTTGGATCGAAATCTGGGGTCCATTTGTTGAGATACAGGCCCCTTGAGTCCATGAAATAGGGCCCATTTCTGAAGATTAAATCCTTATCTTCTTTAGTTTCAAAGTGGAAGGTGAAGTACCCTTTCCCGCAGAATCTGATGGAGATTTTCCCTTGTATTTTGTCGGACCAGTTCCTTTCAACCCATCTTTGAACAATTTTTGGAGATGGCCAGAGGCCTGTGAATTGACCTATGAGTCCTCTTTCTGCCAGGGACAGGGCAACCATGCGTGGGAGAACTGGGGGCAAGCTGACCTCTTGAAGAACATCCAGCTTTTTGATAAATTTCGAGACTGTTGGTCAGGGGCGCTATGGGGGCAATGATTTAATCAGTGTTGAAAAAGCTTGCTGAGGATCGATCCCCTCCGGTGGAGCTTCCGGAGGGGCCATGGAAGGGGTCGAAGTTCAGTCTCCTGCGCTATGATCGCCTAGGTCCCGCGCAGCTGTAACCTGGGCGCGTCGATGGTCTTTCGCATTGATGATTGTTTGGATGACTCTTTGTTAGTTGAGAGTTACTACATTAAGTTTGTAATATAAAGTTAATTTAAGTTTAAGAACATGGATGGTTATTTAAAAGAATTAATATTAATATAGTCTATTAATTCTACAAATGGTGATTTTAGTAATGAATTCATCTTGCAATTATAATCCATGATATAATTATATTATGCAAAATTTACATTTGAAAGTTTTTATCACAGAAAAATTGATAAATAAATAAATTTGGATAGAATTTTGACTTCCATCTTCCTTTTTTCCTATGCTCTTGCCTTACCGCGTTCTCATTGCAACATATGGTGCAATTGCTAGTTTAACTATGATTCATGCTAAATCCAAGGCTTGCATATGACATGAATTTGATTGTAACGTATAATCATCCAACTAGTAATGACAACTAACCGTTTGAGACTTTCATTGGGGTTTTAAATGCGAGTTTATGCAACTTGGGTAATTGAATCCTCTTTGTAGCCAATCCAACAACAAATTAATAGTGGATGTTGATATTTATCTTTATTGGTGAAAATGATATAATAATATTAATGTTTTGATATTTTCCTCTTTATTTATATAGTTTAATAATATGTAAATTTATAATTTATATTATATTTTTCAAATAAAACTCATAATTCTATAATTAAAAATTAAGTTACTTATATATTTTAAAATAACTAAAAATAGTAAAATAATTTATAATATAAATTAAAATATACTGTATTTAAAAAAATAATTATATTAAAGTTTTTAATAATTATATTAAAGAGGTAATAAAATATTTCATGTGATTTTTCAGTGAAATCATTGTAATTTGAACCATCTTATACCGTTGACCATAAATATTTTTAGTGTACAACATCTCTCTCTAATTATTTTATTTATAATAAAAATAAATTTTCATATTATATATTTAATAAAAAAATAATCAATCATTTAAATCATCCCATACTAAGTATAAATAGAAATAATTCCCATTTTCGTATATAATTTTATTTAAAATAAGTGATCAATTTTCATATTTTTTTACATTTCATTTTCGCAAAATATTAAAATACTTAATCATTTAAATGAAATAATTAAAAAATAGTGTATAAACCATTTCTCTTAATAATTAATATAAATTATAATCTGATGCTATTTTTTTAAATATGTATATTTTTTATAAGCTATAAAATAAAAATAATAATCTACCATCAAAATTAATCATTAAATTTATTAATTTTTTAAAAAAATCATATTTATCTTATATATTATTTAATGATTATTTAAAATTATAAAAAATAATTAAATATATTATATAATATATAATTGAAAATTTTCTTCAAATTGATATGGATGCTTGGTCAGGGTGTGGAAATGCTCATATTCTGCCTCACAGTCTTATTTAGTATTTGGAGGAGGCAGGTATCAGTCACCTTCATCAAGTTGCAGATCCTGATAACTCGACCAATTGTTGATCCTTGCACATTGGAGATAGGAATGGACCAATTACATCAATGCCCTATCAGAATCACATGTTAGGATAAGCGACAGGGATGATGAACTTATATGGGCCATATCAGTCCAAGGTAAATATACTCCAAAGAAAAGTTGCCTATACATCTTTGCAAACCATGAAATTGAACAAAAAGAATGGTGGTGGCGATCCCTATGGAAGTTAAAAGGCCCTGCAAAAGAAAAACTTTTTTATGTGGTGGCTCCTGCACAATAAGTTTCTGACCAGGGACAACCTTCAGCATAGATCATTCCAGAGCCCTACTTGGTGCATTTTATGTAAAAATAGAATTGAATCTATTAACCATCTTTTCCTATGGTGTCCATCGGTTCAACGCATCTGGAACTAGATTTATCAATCTTTATCAGTCAACATTATGTAGCAAGGGGAATCTTTTCAATTTGCATGGATATCTTGGTGGAATAATTCCCAACCAATTAAGCTTCGCAATCTTCCCATATTGGTCTGTTGGGGCATTTGGATAGCTAGGAATCGATACATCTTTCATGATAAGAGGCCTGATTGGACATTTGCATGTTCTCATATTGAGGCTTTATTCTCCTTGATCCCATATGAAGAACAAAACCTTCATCATCATATCATCTAACCTGAAACTATTGACAAATCGAAGCCCTCAACATATTTTGACGGATCTGCTCAAGAAAATGGATTTGGAGGGGGAGCTATCCTGTACTTAGCAGAAGATCATTTTTCCAAAATGAAAATGGGCTTAGGTAGAGGCACCAACAATTACTCATAATTAAACTCCTCATGCTTCTTCTCATATTCTCCCTTAAGAAAGGATGCAGACAACTTCAGATATTTGGAGATTCCAAAATTGTTATTAATTGGTTCAATCTACAAACTCAATGTCACGTGCACACACTCATAAGTTGTTTGGATGAAATTATAACTCTTAAAGCACATTTTGACTTTATTTCATGTCATCATATATGTAGGGAAAGGAACCATATTCTGATAGCCTATCTAAGGAGGCAACGCAACAACCTCGTGGTCATTGGATATTTCAGGAACAGTAGGGACATACCGCCATTCAATATACTCATATCATACCTTAAGGTTATTATAATATTCTTCCAACTTCATGAACCCATCTCTAATTTCAACATTCTTAACCTTCAATGAAGTCATCTCCGAAGCAAGTTCCTCCATTCGATCCAATAGCCTATCCATGAAAACTATTTCAGGATTAGTGTTAGAATCCCTTGTAACCCGAGGTTCTTCCACATTGTCTGCCATCAATTTTTATTGTGATATTGTTAAGACCATACACCAACTCGTTTAAATTCGACCCTACAACTTGTCCCTGTCTAACTTCCAATACCAAGCTTCAATACCAATTGTAGCACTGCCTATCGTATCTCTGCTTCACAACTTCAATCAGCTCAACTTGCCCTGAATTAACCTCTGATACCAAATTTCACGACCCTATCCTTGTGGTATTCTTTCAACCACGTATAATGGATGCAACACCACTATGCTTTTTCTTTTCACCAATACTCAAGTATATGGACTACATCTAACCAAACACTTAGCTAATTTTATCTTCAAGTGCTATCAATGCAACAGAAGTAAACTTCTTTGAATAACCATGTAGCAATATATATGCACAATGGAAAACATCAACACATAATCATATGTGGGAGGGGCAACTCCCATGTAATTGAATTTGCGTGATATCAATATATAAATTTCTATAATTCAATTGTACAAAATTATTTTACATGTGTTGTAGGCAATGCCTCGGCCTACACACCTCTTTTATAAACCATGCCTACAAAATATTCTAATTCGTGCCTTCATGAACACTTCACCTAAACTTTTGAACTATTCGGCACCCTTGGCCCCCTTTATTGCAACTTTGCACACCTTTTGTCACCTGACACTCTGTTCACACCCATACACTAGAACCGCTTACTCGAACCATCGTCCAACTGGCCTTCCATCGGGCTGCCACCTCTCGGTGTTCACCTGAGTGCTATCGCACAACAGCATGGGCGTTGTCTGCCCGCAGGTCCGTCGTAGTGGCTTCAGGTCGCATTTTACCTGCGCCAACACTATGCGACAGCCCATCGACACTTCTGCCTGATTACCCGTTGTAACGGCCTGCCCAACCTATGTTATGAAGTGTGGTCCACCCAACAATTTGTCCACCATTCTTCCCAACTAGAAACCCTGAAATATGTCGTGGCTAACTTCGGCCCTTGTGTTCTGCAAATCCGCCTGCTGCCCGGTTTCCTCCTTCAGCCCTTTTGCTTATGTTTAATGTTCTTCTTATGTTTGTCGAATGACTTGATGTCTTTAGGCTCCTTTGCCATCTCCAATATATATGGTTTGGGCGGTCCCAACTCCACCCAACAATCGTGTTGTTTCACCTTCCTCCAAGGTCAGCCCAACTCCAAAATAACCATGTCTCTACCCCATCATTTGCCTTGTTGTTGCCTCTCGGGTGGGCTTGTGCCACCCGCTCGCCCAAATTGAGATTGTGGTCCACACATGCTCTCCAACAAGTCGCTCAACCCACCTTGCTCATGAGTCCCCTTCACTTGGTGTGGGCGCGCTCATGTCATGTCAATTCTTGTTTCCTTGCCCATGGGCACCTTTACCGGGCATGCACCCGCTCGAACGCCCAACTCGGGTCCCATCACACGCTTTCCCATCACACATCGGTTTTACTCTATCGCATGACTCGTTGTAAGGGTGGGTACTTGCCCAACATGGCGCACCCGTGTGCCCGTCGTCACACATAATCGAACATCTACTTCTGAGTCACCTTTAATTGAATGCACCAACCCGAGTCGCCTTTAATCGAACACGGGAACCCGTCGCACAACTCGGGTGCCCCCAATACACCTTTAACTGCTATGGTCGGTTTTTCGACTCTCTTGGGCGCTCGCCAACTCAAGGCCCTAACACTTGGGGTGACAATGTGCAAAAAAAACAAAATCAGTGACATTGCCACCACATGGTTCTTGTTATGATTTAAATAGTTGTTTTTTTTTTTGAATTGTTTATAATTTGTATTTAATCTGTTTGTTTTATTTGTTTATTTTTTAATTTTCCAATTTTCTTTTATTTATTTATTTTTTGTGTTAAATTTGTTTTTTTCCCTTAAATATGTTTTTTTTTAAATAATATATATATATAATATATATATATATATATATATATATATAATATATATATATATATATAATATATATATAGATATATATATATAATATTTTTTTTCATTTACTTTTTTTTTGGGTAATTTTTTTTTATTTCTTTTTAGGTTTCAATATAGTTTTTTATTTCCTTCGATGGGGGTGACCGACCCGCAATCAAGGGGGCCCTGGGATCCCCAACCCCAGCCAACTATGATCCATGCGTGAGTTAAAGAGAGTAGGTGGAGGGCTCTCCTCCCGAAAAAGGAAGTCTCTAGAGAAGCAAGGGGCATATTGTCTACTCGGGCAGAGGAAGGTTATAGTTTGTTTGTAGCGGGAGATGATAAAGAATGTCGAGTAAGGTGGTGATGGTTGTGCTTATTGTTTAGGTTTGCGGCGAAAGATGAAACGCCGAGGTGGTAAGGAGTTAATTGTTGTAATTGACCCCTGTGTGTGGTTTTGTGCTCAAGACTTTGTTTGGGATCCATGTGTGTTGAGGTCAGGGGAATTTGCATTTTTGAGTGTCTAGTTCGTCTCCGGGTTACAACTTGTTCACCCGCTGACATCCTTCCTTATGTGTTGGTGGCAATCTTTCGTCATGCGCGTTGGGATAACACTTTGTCCTTTAGGTTGGTGTTTGTTGGTTATATTTGAGCTCCTTTCTATTGTTTTTGTTCGAGCTATCGTTTGAGTAATAGGGTGGCCTTGTTGGGGTAAGTCAGTCATTCGCAAGGCTTGTAAGACTAGGTTTTGTGCTAGTGTTCCTAGGGGTGGGAAGTATTTGGTGATATTTGCATGGTGTCTCAGACCCCTGGGAGAATAAATCTGAGCCTCCAACGTTAGAATTGTGATCAATTGTACCCTTCTCTCGCTTGCGGTCACAATTGGTCTAGGAGAGAAGGCAGAGTGAGGTCTTGGGGGGAAGAGAAATCTAGTCTTTATGTTTCATGACAACTCGGTTGTCAAGCTAGGAGGTATCCAGTGACTTGGGAGATCCCCATTACTAAATTATGGGAAGTATATTGTTAGGTCTTGGCAGTTATTTTCTCTCAAGGGGTTTAATTATCTTTGTTGTGTCGAGGGGGATCAGGGCAGTTTGGTCCTGGTATGGTGGAGTTGAACCCCTGATCCTTGGGTGTTGTGTAGTCAAGTGGTGGGTATTTGGGACTGTGTTGTGTTGTGGCAAGCTTAAGCGCCAACTGGACTAGGGTCTTGGTCTACTTGGAATTCTTCTATTACCTGCAGGTATACCGAGGCAGAGAGGCAGACCCCATCAAGGGGGTGGATATCGTGGCCATATAAATGTCAGAGGGGGAGGAGCCTCATCCTCCAGCAAGGCTCATTCATCCGGCTTGGATAGGGAGGAGGAGATAGCAGAGAACCCTGTGTTGCCCCTAGTCATGTTGTTCAGGCCTCCTCCTTGGAATCAATTGTTGTGCAACTGTGAGGGATCCAAGAAAACCTAGATATCCTCTGTGACCAACTATACAATGATTATAATGAAAATGTGGCCTATTGAAATGATATTCAATTAACTCAAGAGGAAATCTTGGAACAATTGGCAAATGTTCGTAGAAGCCAGTGACGAACAAATGAACTTTTGCAAGAGAATGAAGCTCGACCGATATCGAATTTCACTAGCATCACCAAAGGGAGCAACCGACTCATGCAAATATGCACCCACCGCTTCCACCACCCTGAAATGAATGCGACAAGTTGTGTTCTTATTTTGTTAATTTTTTGACTTGTATGGTTGCGTAGCCCTCTGGAAATAAGGTGCAACTTGTTAAATCTTCTACTTTATATTCCAACTCTCCTCGCCAAGAAATCTGGTCAAAGTGAGGTAGGACGAGTTGATGACACTCTATATGCACTTGTTATTTCCAAAGTAATATAAATTCAGTGTTTTTTATCAACAATAAAAAACAGTTTTTTATCGACAATAAAAAACAGTTTTTTATTTATTAGTTTTTTTTAACTTTTTGTTTTTGTTTTACTTAAAAAAAATCAATCTTTTAATTTTTGTTTTTATTTGTATTTATTTATTTATTATTATTATTATTTTCAGGTTCTATGTCGATCCTCAACTAGCAATCCGACCCAATTATATGTCAATTTGATAGTTGATTTTAGATTTTTTGTTATAATGGATCAAGTCTTCCCCCACATTGTGTCAATTTCATGGTTGATTTTTAAGATTTCATTTCAATGGGTCAAGTTCCCCTACACTACGTGTCAATTTGATAGTTGATTTTTAAATTTTTGTTGCAATGTGTCAAGTTGCCTTAGATTAAGATCTTAAAATAACTATACTTTTAACGTTTAAAAAATAAATTACTCTTGATATAATGACTCTTTCATTCAGGGGTTCTTTTTTAAAGTTCTTTTTAGTCATTTAATTTTTCCATAATGTCATAATTGAAATATATTGAAAACTTAAGGTTTTTTGTAGTTGTGATATATGGTTTTAATTCCATGGTTGAAAATTTGTCAAAATTTTAAGGTTTTCCTGAGTCATGATATTTTATCTTTAATGGTATGGTTGAAAATAGTTAAACATATTTTATCTTTAACGTCATGGCTAAAACTTGTTGGAATTTTAAAGCTTTTAAGAGACATGATATTTTAACTTTAATGTCATGCCTGAAAATCTAGGAGTTTTAAGGTTTTTCAGAGTCATGATATTTTATCTTTAATGTCATTGCTAAAAAATATTGAAAATTAAACCCGAATATTAAAAAAAAAAAAACGCCATTTCAACATCAACGCTTTTCTTTTCAGGGTGTTTTTTGCATTAAAAAAATTGGTTTTTACTACCATTTTTAAAAATGTTGAAATTTTACCGTGAAATATATATATATATATGTGTGTGTGTGTGTGTGTGTGTGTGTGTGTGTGTGTGTGTGTGTGTTGATGTAACATCAACACTTTTCATTTTCATTTTTTTGGGTTTTTTTGGCGAGAATTCTCGTTTTGAGGTTACAGTGCTCGTTTGATCAGTAACTTTGTTTTACTAATATTATATTATATAGTGATTTTGTATATTTAAGTATTAATTCTTTTTTTTTTCTTTAGCTTGGAATGAAAGAGCTGGAACCTCAAAGTATTTCCTCACATTTCATGGATGGTAAACCAAGTAAATCGTTGGCCTTGATTATGGGGCCTCATCTGAAGGGAATTGAAGAGAGTCGATCCCATGATCAGCGAAAATATCAAATAACTTCAGGTCTGGCTCTAGACCAACTAATCTTCTTTTCCAAAATATGCTCATACAACTTGGCTAAAATGTGGCTAATCATAATGGTCATATAATTAAAGGGAATGTGTTTATCTTCACTTTTGAAGATAGGCACAATAAGACTTTGCATCCAAGGTGATGGCACCAAAATCACACTAGCACCAAGACCATGAATGCACTCCATACACATCTTCACATTTACATTCATTTCACAACATTTCCTTAAGCATTCACCATGCACACTCAATAAAAATATAACTCTTGAGCACCCATTATCTTTCTTTCCATTAAGCACGTAGAATAATTATTCTTCATAAAATAATACCACTCTCCACTATTTAATACATGCAGTAAATTTAATTTCACTAAATCTTCATTAAGATTTCTCTACCCAATTCATACACATAGACACTTAATTCTACCAATTCCAAATTTTAAGAATTCTTCAAAGATCGTGCACATAGACACTTCACACATAGAAGATATGAGAACTTCATTTCATTAACAAACAAAATGATTTTTCCTATATCCATAAATCAATCCACAAATCACTCATGCTTTTCAAGGTAGACTTGTTTTTGTCTTATTAACAAAATCTTGTCTATCCATACCTTTTCTAAATCCTAAAAGCACCCCAGTAGTCTCTAAAATTTCTAAACTTTTTTTATCCTAACAACTTGCCAATTGCTACCTATATTTTTTCTCCTACAACCTCTTATAATTTCTTTCCTAATTCTTTCATGCCTTAAAAGGCATATTTTTTTCTTAAAAAATTTATCTACTAAATCTTATCTCTATATATAGTAAATAAATAACTTAAAATGATTTAAAGTAAGGAATAAAATTCCTTTTCCATGTTGAATCTCCAAAAAACTTAATGACTTGGAAGCTCTAATGCTCCTAATGCTCCTGCATTAGACTCCCAAGGTAGAAAAAAAATTCATGGTCTCCTGACCACGAGTTATCGTTGCTAACATCCTCCTGGATCCCATACATAGTTTTGATGGTCACTTATCATGTCGTTGCACTTCTGCACCTGGTTCTCGAATTCCACCATAATGCCGCTCCTTCTTTTTTGATTGCAAGATATTTGTCTTCATCTTGCTTATGTTCACCATTCCAAGTGAAAAAATTCTGGCCAAAAAAGTGATCAAAACAAAAGTATGCAACCAAACAAATATACTTTCAATTTCATCCCATGCTTCTAGAGTTTTTGCCTTAATCATTTGCCCTACTTCAATTTTTTGATTGAGCTTTATTTCTATGTTGCTAGCAAACTCTTCCTCCTTTGACACTGTTGCATCCTCATTCACAACAACTTTTGCAAGTTTTTCACCCTTGGTTTCTATTCCACTTGCATCAGTTTGGAAACTGATAATCACTTCTTCCGCACCTGCATGCACACAATCAGTGTGAAGACTGAAAGTAGTCTCTGCTTTTGGTTCATCATTCACTATGATAATCCCATTCAAGTATTTCTCATCCTCTCTACTAAGAACAAAATTTGAACTTTGTTCTCCTCTATATTCATCTTTCTTCATGATAGTTTCAACAGACTATCCATCGTCTGCAATAACGCCTGCAACCATAAATGAATCATAAAGAAAAACTTAAGGCTTTGTAGCCTCATTTTATGTCTCAAGCATCAAATCTCCATCAACCTCATCACCATCCTCTTCAAGTATTTCTCTTTACTCAGGTTCACCTATGCGAATTTCCTCCTTACACTCAATAGATTTGAGTTCTTTCTTTAACCGTTGTCTCAACTTATGTTTGTGCTTCTTAGTCCATAATCTTTCAACATGCCACTTAACCCTTTTCCTCATGTTACACCCATACCTTTGGTTCTCCTCATTCTGTTGTAGCAACTTTGTAAGCACATTCAACTGTTCTTTTATCTCAACGAGTTCCCTCTCGTATTCTTCATCACTCATTTTCCTTATGCCAACTACTTTCACATATTTGTGGCTTCCCTCTAAATTCTTCAAATGACTATCCATAGTCATCTTCATATTCTCCTCTTCATTTGTGAGCTTTCCTCTGCCCGCCATGAACTGCAAATAACCTTTTAAGTAACATGTCTCCTTCCTTCTACACACACCTCACCAAGCTTCTCCTTTAAGCTTGGACTATTGGTCTTTCTTGGTCCTCTCCTTTGGAACCCTTTCAAGCACTCCTTGTTCTTTAGGTTTCTGTATTCACTCTTTTTCCTCCATCATAGTTATGCTAGTTGTTTGAATTCTCACCACATCCTCCTTCTCAATTGCTTCTACTTTACATTGTCTTAATCTTGTTCTAATTTTTACTCCATATTGTAGCGCAAAATTCTTCTGTTGTCTCTAGATCTCCTACTCTGATACCACTTTGATGGCACCAAAATCACACAAGCACCAGATCATGAATCCACTCAATACACATCTTCGCATTTACATTCATTTCCTAAAGAATTCACCATGCACACTCAATATAAAAATATAATTCATGAGCACCCATTATCTTTCTTTCCATTAAACACATAGAATAATTATTCTTCAGAAAATAATACCACTCTCCACCATTTAATACATGCAGTAAATTTAAATTCACTAAATCTTCAGTAAGATTTTTCTACCCAATTCACACACATAGGCACTTAATTCTACCAATTAAAAATTTTAAGAATTCTTCAAAGATCGTGCACATAGACATTTCATACACAAAAGATATGAAAACTTCATTTCATTAACAAAACCTGTACATACAAAAATACTCAAAACCATTGTTTATAATACTCAAAACCATTTGTTTCTCTCTATGAGCCCGATTACACATTTATTTGGCATTTAGTTTTCCCTTGGGCTTATAATATTTATAATAACATATACAAACAAAATAAATTTTCCTAGATCCATAAATCAATCCACAAATCACTCGTGCTTTTCAAGGTAGAATCACTTTTGCCTTATTGACAAAATATTTCTTATCCATAACTTTTCTAAATCCTAAAAGCACCCCAATAGTCTCTAATATTTCTAAACTTTTTCTTATCCTAACAACTTGCTAATTTCTACCAAGATTTTTTTCTCCTACAACCTCTTATGATTTTTTCTCCCATGTGGGGGTGCATTTATGGTTGGGAAGGGCCCCGACTCGCATGATTTCCATATGCGAGTTTAGAGTGGGCGTGTTATGAAACTAGCTCAAGAAAAGATAGATCAACGCATTAAAATTCAGCCTCTTCGAGGGGGCAACCTCCTTTACATTACATAAATGAACAATTCTTGGATGATACAAATGACAAAACCTCCTTTCTATATATAGGAGTCTAAGGAGTCACAATATAACCCAGCCGACCTAACAATAATAATATAAAGCCACAGAAATAACATTAGAGGGATTTTATGGGGCACAGTAATAACAATATGGGGATAATAGCGACACAACAATATTAATAAGGGGTACAATTACAATAGTAATGGGGTAATCACTAGTATTATAGGGACCCAACAGGGCGAGTGGGAGGTAAACTTCGGAAGTCGAGAATAAGTCACCACCTATCCGGAGTGGATGTACTCATCGCCTCCTCTTATGATTTTTTCTCCCCGATGGGGGTGCATTTATGGTTGGGAAGGGCCCTGACTCACATGATTTCCATACACAAGTTTAGAGTGGGCGAGTGGGAGGTAAACTTCGGAGCCGAGAATAAGTCATCACCTATTCGGAGTGGATGTACTCATCGCCTCCCCACTATCTATACCATCAAAACATAGGGATTTGTCAAATCACTTTAAAGAGAGGCAGGTGGAGGGCGGCAAGTTCTCGTCTGACATTCCTTTGATTAATAGTTTCAGGCATATGAGTTTGATAATGAAGGTATCTCAAGGCAGTATACACATGTGTTGGAGTGTTTAATGCAGATGTTAAGATGTGTGCCATTACACCCACTTATCTCTCCCTCATGATTGCTCCACCGGGCATTGGTTTTGGTCTATTATACTCGTCGTTTGGGAGGTTTCTCCATATATGTTGGGATATCTCTTCAAGGTGGTGGATTTTTGAGACTGTGTCTGTGACAATGCACCAACTTCTCGTTGTTATTGACTACAACTTATGTCCGGTGCTGATATGAAAATTAGAGATAGGTTTGTCAAACTATTTGTATCAATCCAGGTTCCCTTTCTCTATTCAGAGCATTTCCTATCATGTTTTTGTTTGGGTCTAGTACGGTGGTTGTTTATTGTAGGTGCCCATGTTTTTCATATTATTTGTCTAGAATACAACAACAAGTGCTTCCTTCGAATTTGTCGTTGTATTGTCCTCCGCATCCTCTAAATTCCCTGATTCCGCAAACATATCATTCAGCTGCCCAATCCTTGTTTATGGATTATGTATCTGAGAACTTTTTCACTGTGGTTTTGATAATTGGTTGGTAACATCGCTCCATAGGTCAATCTGCCACAATCTTAATTGTTGTGTACTGCCTAAAACTTTTCAAATTAATGTTGTTGGGCTAGGGTACATATGTTTTAATGTATAGTTATTCCTAGACGATGTATTCATACAATTTTTTTCATACCTTTTCCAGTGTCCACACCCTTAAGTTGATTTCCTCCCAACATTGTCATAATTGGAGATGGGTGGTGCTTGCATTCTCTGTGTTTTTCCATTTGACCGGTTACATTGTGTTTTGTCCGACCCTGTCAAGTCCACTTCAGACAATTGCTCTTATGGCACCTCGGCTCTGCCAACCTAGTCGTAGGGGCGGTGTGATAGGACCTTCTTCTTCACAATGTCGATGTATTTTTGGTTGGCATTATGTGGCATATCATTTTGACATCTTCCCCCCTAAAGTTAGAAACAAGATTCTTCAATTAGAAGCCAAAGGATTTGGTAACAAGGATTACTACTCATATTTTGAAATTAGTGGCTCCACCTTTACATGGACTTCGCACCTGGGAAAATTCCATAAACAAATATTACACTTTCTTCATTCAGTGGTTCTATAACGACAATTGGAGATTTTTCTTCACATGGTCATCCATGACAAGAAAGTCGACCATTATCAGTTATTTGCAGGGCAGAAGGAGATCAAAAGGATCCTCCAGGATATAAGTTACAACTTAGATGATATAGTCTCCAGAATAACTCGGGTGGAATGCTTCATGGCGTATGACTTTGATTCTGGCTCTAGTTTGCAACCTCGCACTCCAACTGTCATCAACTCACCAACAAGAGAAATACCTTGAGGCAACTATAATGCAATTTCTCGAGTTATTGTCTTAAACTAGTAGTTCTGCATGACACTTGGTTTCTTTTTGGTCAATGTTTTGTTTATTTCTACCATGCAATCATGACGAACTATATGGATTATTAGACTATATGTGCACATGGTTTTCTTTTGTCAAGCCCTGTAAATCCAATGCATGGAACTCTCAATGAGCTAATTAGTTAGTATGTCACTAAGTGTATCTTGTATTCCTTTTTGGCTAAATGTTGAACCATGGGAACAAGTTATGGTTAGTCTATTAGTTTATAAGTTCCCACACAGTTTTTTAGGACATGAATGTTATCAATGTAAAATCAGTTTTCTCATAGTATAAATATTTCCACATAACTTACAAAAAAAATAGTTTTTTTAATTTTATTTGGAATGAAAGTGCTAGAACCCCAGAGTTTTTCCCCACATTTCATGGATGGTAAACCAGGTAAACCATTGGCCCTGATTATAGGGCCTCACCCGAAGGAAATCGAAGAGAGTTGATCCTGTGATCAACAACAATATCAAAGAACTTCACGTCTCACTCTAGACCACTTGAGCTAACCGTTGAAGCTTTTAAGTATTAATTGATTTATATTAATATTGAGTTATTAATAATTATGATTTATCATAAATTTATATTATTGATTTAATTTAATTAAATGTTTTTATGTTTTTGGGGCTTTAAAGATTAGCTAATTCATTTTTATAAAGTTAAGCAAAATTATAGATCTCGATAAGAACTTAGTAAAAGTTAAAAAAACAAAGAAACTTCCTTGGAGTTGTGCAAAAACACTTTAAATCTATTTATAGA